>JARYHS010015361.1:0-24524 GCA_031002005.1 Vandiemenella viatica
TTATTTTGTTACACAATTGTTTAATGTACCATGTATGCTATGACTGTACATCTTCCGGTGTATGTATTACTTTGTTATGCAATTATTTATCTGTAAATTAACAACTTTCCACATCCCACAGAGCCGGTCTCTTATACTGGGATCAATGGAAAATGAATGTATTGTATTGTTGTATGTGGTCGTTGAAATATCAGTGAATAATTCTGACCTATTGGTAACCAGATGTTCTAAATTGTTTTCATTGACACCTCGTTTTTTCGGGAACCATCTGCTCGAGTAACCAGATGTCATCAGTAACGTGACGGTAATTATTTACAGACTAGCTGGTACCCACGACTTCGTTCATGATTGTAAAGAATTCATATTGATAACTATAGACATCTAACAACCCTAGTGCACGATGGGAGACTCGATACTATTACCACACACAAGTACCAGTCTTCTGCGCTATATAGTTCCGGCAGCAAGGTAAAATTTACGGATACACACAAGTCTTTGGATAAAACACGAAAATATTCATGATCGACCAATTTCAAACACCATATCTCACACACTCCCACAGTTGCCGAATTTCGGCCAACGTTGTGATCGATGGGAGACTCTGTGTTACTACCACACAAAAACGCCAGTGATCTGCGATTGATAGTTTTCACTTAAAAGTGATACACCGTGACACATGCGTCTTTGGCAGAAATATGAAATTGCCGCAGGTCGACCATTTTCATCCCCCATATCTTCCACAGCCCCATAGCTACAGACATCTAACAATCATAGTGCACGACAACAGACACGATTCTACTACCACACATAAACACCAAAGCTCTATGCTATGTTGTCGTGGTAGAAAAGTGAAATCTGCGGAGAAACATGCCTTTCGTCCAAATACGAAAATATCCTTGGTCGGCCACTTACAACCACCATACCTACCACAGTACCACAGTTTCTGAAATTCGGCCGCTGTTGTAATCGAAAGGTGAGTCTGTGCTACTACTACACACAAACGCCATTTATCTGTGATCTATAGTTTTCGCTGAAAAGTGATACACCATGACACTTTTGTCTTTGCCAGAAGTATGAAATTGCCACAGGTCGATCACTTTCAACCCCCATATCTCCCACATCCCCATAGCTACCGACATATAACAACCATAGTGCACTACATGAGATACGATTCTACTACCAAACACAAACACCAATGCTCTATGCTATGTAGTTGTGGCAGAAAAGTGACATATGCGGAGACAGTCGAAATACGAAAATATCCTTGGTCGGCCACTTACAACCACCATACCTACCACAGTTTCTGAAATTCGGCCGCTGTTGTGATCGAAAGGTGACTCTGTGCTACTACTACACACAAACGCCATTTATCTGTGATCTATAGTTTTCGCTGAAAAGTGATAAACCATGACACTTTTGTCTTTGGCAGAAGTATGAAATTGCCACAGGTCGATCACTTTCAACCCCCATATCTCCCACACCCCCATAGTTACCGACATATAACAACCATAGTGCACTACATGAGATACGTTTCTACTACCAAACACAAACACCAATGCTCTATGCTATGTAGTTGTGGCAGAAAAGTGACATATGCGGAGACAGTCGAAATACGAAAATATCCTTGGTCGGCCACTTACAACCACCATACCTACCACAGTACCACAGTTTCTGAAATTCGGCCGCTGTTGTGATCGAAAGGTGACTCTGTGCTACTACTACACACAAACGCCAGTTATCTGTGATCTATAGTTTTCGCTGAAAAGTGATACACCATGACACTTTTGTCTTTGGCAGAAGTATGAAATTGCCACAGGTCGATCACTTTCAACCCCCATATCTCCCACACCCCCATAGTTACCGACATATAACAACCATAGTGCACTACATGAGATACGATTCTACTACCAAACACAAACACCAATGCTCTATGCTATGTAGTTGTGGCAGAAAAGTGACATATGCGGAGACAGTCGAAATACGAAAATATCCTTGGTCGGCCACTTACAACCACCATACCTACCACAGTACCACAGTTTCTGAAATTCGGCCGCTGTTGTGATCGAAAGGTGACTCTGTGCTACTACTACACACAAACGCCAGTTATCTGTGATCTATAGTTTTCGCTGAAAAGTGATACACCATGACACTTTTGTCTTTGCCAGAAGTATGAAATTGCCACAGGTCGATCACTTTCAACCCCCATATCTCCCACATCCCCATAGCTACCGACATATAACAACCATAGTGCACTACATGAGATACGATTCTACTACCAAACACAAACACCAATGCTCTATGCTATGTAGTTGTGGCAGAAAAGTGACATATGCGGAGACAGTCGAAATACGAAAATATCCTTGGTCGGCCACTTACAACCACCATACCTACCACAGTTTCTGAAATTCGGCCGCTGTTGTGATCGAAAGGTGACTCTGTGCTACTACTACACACAAACGCAATTTATCTGTGATCTATAGTTTTCGCTGAAAAGTGATAAACCATGACACTTTTGTCTTTGGCAGAAGTATGAAATTGCCACAGGTCGATCACTTTCAACCCCCATATCTCCCACACCCCCATAGTTACCGACATATAACAACCATAGTGCACTACATGAGATACGATTCTACTACCAAACACAAACACCAATGCTCTATGCTATGTAGTTGTGGCAGAAAAAGTGACATATGCGGAGACAGTCGAAATACGAAAATATCCTTGGTCGGCCACTTACAACCACCATACCTACCACAGTACCACAGTTTCTGAAATTCGGCCGCTGTTGTGATCGAAAGGTGACTCTGTGCTACTACTACACACAAACGCCAGTTATCTGTGATCTATAGTTTTCGCTGAAAAGTGATACACCATGACACTTTTGTCTTTGGCAGAAGTATGAAATTGTCACAGGTCGATCACTTTCAACCCCCATATCTCACACACCCCCATAGCTACCGACATATAACAACCATAACGCACTACATGAGATACGAATCTACTACCAAACACAAACACCAGTGCTCTATGCTATTCAGTTGTGGCAGAAAAGTGACATATGCGGAGACAGTCGAAATACGAAAATATCCTTGGTCGGCCACTTACAACCACCATACCTACCACAGTACCACAGTTTCTGAAATTCGGCCGCTGTTGTGATCGAAAGGTGACTCTGTGCTACTACTACACACAAACGCCAGTTATCTGTGATCTATAGTTTTCGCTGAAAAGTGATACACCATGACACTTTTGTCTTTGCCAGAATTATGAAACTGCCACAGGTCGACCAATTTCTAACCCTCATTTCTCCCACACCCCCATACCTACCGACATCTAACAACCATAGTGCACTACATGAGATACGATTCTACTACCAAACACAAACACCAATGCTCTATGCTATGTAGTTGTGGCAGAAAAGTGACATATGCGGAGACAGTCGAAATACGAAAATATACTTGGTCGGCCACTAACAACCACCATATCTACCACAGTACCACAGTTTCTGAAATTCGGCCGCTGTTCTGATCGAAAGGTGACTCTGTGCTACTACTACACACAAACGCCAGTTATCTGTGATCTATAGTTTTCGCTGAAAAGTGATACACCATGACACTTTTGTCTTTGGCAGAAGTATGAAATTGCCACAGGTTGACCACTTTCAACCCCCATATCTCCCACACCCCCATAGCTACCGACATCTAACAACCATAGTGCACTACATGAGATACGATTCTACTACCAAACACAAACACCAATGCTCTATGCTATGTAGTTGTGGCGGAAAAGTGACATATGCGGAGACAGTCGAAATACGAAAATATCCTTAGTCGGCCACTTACAACCACCATAGCTACCACAGTACCACAGTTTCTGAAATTCGGCCGCTGTTGTGATCGAAAGGTGACTCTGTGCTACTACTACACACAAACGCCAGTTATCTGTGATCTGTAGTTTTCGCTGAAATGTGATACACCATGACACTTTTGTCTTTGGCAGAAGTATGAAACTGCCACAGGTCGACCACTTTCACCCCCATATCTCCCACATCCCCATAGCTACCGACATTTAACAACCATAGTTCACGACAGGAAAGACGATTCTACTACCACACACAAACACCAAAAGTCTATGTTATGTAGTTGTGGCAGGAAAGAGAAGTATACGGAGATACGAATTTTTGGTCGAAATATGAAAACGCCCTGCACTGACCAACTTTAATCATTATATCTCCCACATCCCCACAGCTATCGGCCTTCGGCTAACGTTGTGCACGACAGGAAACTCCATGCTACTTCCACCCACAAACTTCAGTGATCTGTGCGCGGTAGTGGTGGCTGAAAAGTGAAATATAGGAAGAAATACGTCTATTTTTATATATATATAAGATTAAAAAGCAGATTGAAATCACCTCCTAGTCTTAGAGGTATCATGGTTCCTAAATCGACAAGTGATATAATTTATATTATTTCCTTACACCTCGACGTCAGTTATATGGGCATTAGGTGGACGGGAAAAGGTGCCCATGGCAAGTTTTGTCCTGGCTACGTTGAGTTTTATCTGTATGATTTCGAAGACTATTTCATTACATGGGAGATACTTACTTACAGCTATAAAAATACCTTGATGAGAATGTAATATTTCCTTATAAAGTTTTTGTTAAAACTTTCTGCGGAACTTATATCCGCTTTTAAACATGTTTCTGTGACGATCACGATGCATGGGCGCCGGCAGGATTACTTTAAGGGAGGTGCATCTGTATCTTTTTTTTATACATAATGTATATGACGATTATTACTAATTAACTAAGGATACTGAATTTATTTACATTAACCTTAGCGCCTTAAGTTATTATTCAAACAGTCAATTTAATAATAAAATTTTTGTTTCTTAATCTTTTTCTCAGTATTTTCTTTCATAGCAGGGGGGTGCAAGTGCACCCTCTTGCACCCCGCTCCCGGCGATGTCCGCTTCTGTTCTAATAATAACGCTTTGAAGTTCAGGTTGTTCGTTAGAAAAGCTTGTATGTTATCAATAAATATATATATATATATATATATAAGTGGGAATAGGAGTGCCACAAGGTAGGGTATGCATATCAGAAATATTCATTATTCTCACAAATGTTTACGTCTGTGGTTTTAAGTCAAACATAAGGTTGTTTAAAAATAATATAATGGTATCTAAAAGTATAAAAAAAGGAACAGGTATGTGAACAGCTGCAGGAGGACCTGGACGGACTATTAGCTGGGAGAGTTAACATGGAATGCTGAAAATGACTAGACATCTTATTAGTTACACAGATAAAAAAAATAAAGTTTTTAATGATATTTAGAGTGGTAAATGAATTACGTGTTGAAGATTGTAAGTTTAAAGACCTTGTTATAACTTTTTAAAGTAAACTCGATTGAGCAGTTGTCTTTGGGTAAATAGTTGGACGAAGATCCATAGGCCTAAGCCTTCATTTAGTAGAGAGCGTGACGAGATATTCTATCAGAGAAGTGAGTGATTTTGGTAAAAAAAACTTTCATCACAGTATTGCTTGAATTGGTGGTATTGTATGAGACTTACAGTTTGGGTATCAAACACAGAAGTTGGAGGGAGTGCAAAGACGGGCAGGTAAATGTTTGTGGAAATATCAGATAACACAATTAATAGTTCATTAATAAAGAAAGCGGAGCATGAAGTGGGGGAAAAAATTGTATAAGGCACATATTGGTGACTAGGCTTGGATCTGTAATGGTAAAAAAAATTAGCAGCAATACCTGGAAGGTACTTTTTTTCAGGAATAAGGGAGTAGGAAAATTTTCTTTTGTTGGTAAGGCAGTCAGGGATTCGAATAAATTACCAAGGGAGGTGATGGTAAACACTGAGAGGATATGAAATAAACATTGGTGAAGTAGGTGAAAAAAGGGGAAATTAGTGTGTAGGGAAATCTGGGAATATGCGCCAATACAGTTAAATTAAATAAAATAGAAAATAAATGTAAACTTGGTTAAAATCGTCCACTGGATAATGTCAGTTGTACTGGTTTAAGGCTACTAGAACGGTTAACAAATTTAAAAATGGTTTAAGTCCATGAAGGTTGATTTTGAATAATTCAGTGTGCCGTATGGTTCATTAGATGATTAATTTTGAGTATGGTTATTTTACTAAATTTGTCTAAGAAATATTCTCCCACAGCAATTTTTTTTCTTTTGTGTTGCTGATGGATTGGAGGAAAAAGATACCAGAGATTTTATTTTCTTTCACCCATGCAAAGATAATATTAGCTGTAAATTTAAAATAATTCTGTGTTTAACTTGTACGTCATAACATCTTTGATAATGGCTGCAGTCTAGTGTTGGAAGTGTGTAGTGGTGTTCTGTGTGTGATGTGCTGGTGAAGTCAGTTGACAGTAATGGTTTAACAACGTAACTTGATGTTTAGGGTTGAGTGTGCAGTATGTCAGAAAAACACTCCAGTAGAATAATGAAATCTTCCTCTGAAGGTGAAATATTAGATAGAGAAGAGACGCAATTAATAAATGAAATAGCAGAGTTTGGAAGACCCAACTGTTATCCTGAGTCTAAGTTAAAACGTACCTTTACTCTTCCCAGAAATATTTTCACTTCTTCAAGGATGAGCAAGAGAAAAGCGAAACACAAGGATGGTAAAGATGTTAAGGGTTCTAGCATACAACCTATTTCAGAAGTTCAAAATACGGATGCTCAGAAGAGTAACAAGAAAGTGTTTCGGAAACCGTCGTGGAAAAAGCTATTAAACAAGGTAGTGCAGCATATGTCAACGGTTGGTGTTCAGAACAACAAATACATGTGTGCTAATTATGAATATAACAGGCGTAGGAGGGAAACTGTATCTTTGTCATCATCCGACATAAGGGTTCCTCCGACTCGACCCGCCCACTTAGCTAATCTTGTAAACAGTGACAAGGTTCCTGGTGTAACGGGACTTAGAAACCATGGGAACACTTGTTTCATAAATGCAGTACTTCAGTGCCTAAGTCATACCGATATTTTAGCAGAATATTTTGTTTTGGACCAATATAAAGTAGATCTGTCTCGTAGAAATAAATTGAATTCAAAAAAGTATGGTACGAAAGGAGAAGTTACCGAACAGTTAGCGCTGCTCTTGAAGTCTATTTGGTCATGTCAATACGATCCAGAGATTTCTAACCAGTTTAAAATAGTTGTGGACAAATATGGAAGTCAGTACCGAGGTAATAATCAGCATGATGCTCAGGAATTCCTCCTATGGCTCTTGGACAAAGTTCATGAAGATCTCAACACTGCAACGAAAAAGAAATACAAAATAATTAAGGTAAGAAACTGTAGTCTGTAATGCTACAGTAGCTATTACACTTAATGTTTATCATTTACATTTGTGTGAGGAAATAGTTTAAGCCATCTGTTTTTTTTTAATTTTATTTTTTAATATTTGTATTTTTCACATCATAATGAAATCCCTAAGCAGAGTTTTATACTGGCCAAGTATTGCACAGCACCCAGCTCAATTTACAAACTTTGGTATTTTTAAAGTTGTACTACTGGATAGGCTACCACTAGAGATGCTGCTTTCAAAACAGAACCCCTTTCCCCACGCCATATTCCACTGTTCATCTTTTCTTTTTCAAGTGCAGCAGGTATTAAGTCTTTATTAGTTTAAAATTTTTTCAGCATTTCATTCCCTCATCAATTCACAATTTATTAATTTTTATTGAAGAAAATTGTCTTTTTACTCATTTATTCATCTAAATTAGTAATATCCTTATGTGATATGGCTTCCAGAATGCCAGTGCTTTGTTTTTAATAAAGAGCTGTGAGAACTTCAGACATTTTTTTTACTGTGAAAATAATCTACTTTTTAAAGTAGTATCGATGATAGGGCAATCATTGGGACTTGTCAAGGAATTGTTGTTTTGGTCTAAAAACTGTTGCACACGTTCGTTGGGTGATATTATTTAATATATGTTGCTCTTAGAGCTGTAAAATATATCCATCCTCTCAAATTCCACTCGAAAAGTGCCGTCACATAAGGTGGCGAATGACTGGGAGAAGGTGTATAGCGATGTGTATTGATAATGCTATCCTTCCTTCCAGTATATTATTTAGTAATATGTTTCTATTACACCCATCAAGATAGTGTAAAATGTAGCCTACCAACTTCACACAAAATAATAATAATAAAAAGGGCTACAACATTACATATTAACCGATGAGAGAACACCATTTGTTGTCAAAGGTGACTTCTAGCGATGCTAGTGTTACATGCACGAAAATGCATCAATTACCAACAACGGCAAAAACCAAAACAACGTAACTTCTATTATAAAAACAAAATTTCAAGTCCATTAAGCTGCAAAAGGAAACGTCTATGTCCATTTTGGTCCAGGAAACATTCCAACCTATTCTGCTTGAAAATCATAATAGCTTAAATGTTTAATAAATCAAAATTTCTAGTGAATTGTCCTTTAACAACAAGAATCAAACGCCATTTTGGTACAGGCTGCATGTCAAATATAAAAACTAAATTCCTTCCACCTAATGCTGAAATAAGGATATTGCTGCACTTTCAACCTAAACATAAGCTAGGTTAATATTGCTGCGACCTACTTTGGTAAATACTGTAGAATATTATCATCTCTGGATATGTTTCTTGACAATGTAATACCTATTATCGTTGGATGTCACATGTGTGTACGTAAATAAGGCAACTAACATTCGCTTACGGTTCAAAGTTTTTTGTTTGTGTAATTTTTCCCATATTTATTCTTTTAATAGCAACATATTCCCAAATAATACCATTCAAAGAATGTGTGCATAATCATTATAGGCCTACTATAAGGCTTCTCCCAGTCACACGCAGTATTGCGTTATGGCACTCGAGTGAAGTTTTTGAGGTATCTATATTTTTTAAAGCTCTAAGAGCAACATATATTAAATAGTATCACAAAATGAATATGTGTAACAGTTTTCAGACCAAACCAACAATTCCTTGATGAGTCCCAATGTTTTTGCTAGAGCCGTAGTCTCGTTTTTCCTTGTACAAATCTACACTTGCTTCATTTTTGGGTGGTGATGTTGCTTTATTTAAAACAAAATCGGTTTCATTATAGATTGCAATATGGTTACAACAACTTTATCAATGCAGGGATCATATCAAACTAAATTGTTTTGTTTTCTTCCTAGTGGTTGTGGTTAGGTCAAAGATAATTCTTTGATAGCTGTGTGACAAAAGTTGTTATAGTGCTATCAGGATCTACAGTTAGACCCAAAAAAAAAAAATTTATAACTGCTAAGTCAGGTTTTACTTTTCGATTTACTTTGGCCTGTATAATATCTTTAACACCAGATATTTCCACCTACATAAATTAATCAGTAATTCTGCTACAACACTCACTAATGACTACATAATTCTACTGTATTCAATCACAAGAGGTATTATTTTCAAGTAGAAATTAGGTTTTAATACATCCTGGACCAGCATGACACCATTAATGGTGTTTCGGAAAGTTTGACTACTGCAGTAGTATGACGCCAATTCCTTACGGAATCTCAATCTCCAGCAATCCCTGTTAATCCTGCTCCATTTATTCTGGTGAGTTTTTCTCTAAGATGTTGGAAAGATGCTCAAAGTTATCTTTGACCAGTACCAAAATTTTTCTTCTGCTATTGCTTTCTCTCCATATAAGTAATACCAGTTTGACTAATACCGTCTTAAACTTTTCTTTGATAATTCTCTTTCATTATTATTGCCAGTTTGACAGTCTTGTGTGTAGAAGTTTTAGTGCAGCCTTCTTAAAAAAAAATCAGCATCACAGGCATTTCGCTAATCCTATATGTTGTCTGTTTAGCCTTATTTGTATAGGTATTACTGGTCCAAGCATATGGCAACATAGAGCATATCCCTTTTTTTAATTTAAAATGAAGAAATAATCTTATGCAAACAGATTGTTTCAAAATAATTGCCCAGAGATTGTGATTCGATTAAAACATTGCTTGCCCCTGGCCTGTACTCTGGATTAGACACGTAGCAATTTTTTTTTAAAAAAAAAAAAAAAAAAAGTTTTGCCCTGGTCTGCGGCAACTAGGGACCTCTGGGCCAGGTGGCAGGGGCCGTGTGGAATGCACTGGGTGGTTTTTTAAGCTGAGGGAGGAAGACCCGAAATACAGTTACGGGCAACCCAATCAGATGTAACACCGGAATGTAGGAGGAGCGTAAAAGAATCTGGACAGTTAAAAGTTCTCGTAATTAACTATAGAAGTGTTTGTAACAAACAACCGGAACTTGATAGCATTATTTGTAGCACAGAGGCGGATATCGTTATCGGTACATAAAGTTGGCTAAACCCGGAAATAAGTTCCGCCGAAATTTTTAAAGATAGCATGAATGTGTTTCGTAAAGACAGATTACATTCTCATGGAGGTGGGGTATTTATAGCTGTGAGTAAATCTCTCCCATGTAATGAAATAGAAGTCGATACGATCTCTGAAATCATATGGATTAAACTCAAAGTTGCTGGGTCAAAACTCATCATAGGCGCCTTCTACCGTCCACCCGATCCCGACATAGCTATCGCCGAGGAGTTAAGAAATAATGTAAACAGTATAGCTAGCCGTTTTCAAGATCATGCTATGATTCTAGGAGGCGACTTCAATCTGCCTTATATTGACTGGCGTAATTACGTTCACATTACAGGTAGCAGGGATAAGGCAGCTTCTGAAGTAATTCTCGACTTTTCTCAAATAATCATCTCGAGCAGCTAGTTAATGAACCTACGCGGTGTCATAACGGTAGCGAAAATATTTTAGATCTGCTGGTTACCAACAGGCCAGAATTATTCACTGAAATTTCAACGATCACAGGTATAAGCGATCACAAAGTGGTAATTGCAACTATCAGACTAATGACCAAGCGAAAAAGGAGAAAACGGCGGATTGTATACAAATTCAGTAAGGCCTCTAAGGAGTGTTTTAGAACCTACCTGAGGAATAATTACCATAACATCAAGTCAAAAAATGACACCGTTGAAGAGATGTGGCATCGATTTATACGAATAGTCAGGGAAGGTATGGATATACATATACCGAAGTGGATAATAAATGGGGAGGATGATCCACCGTGGTACACATGCGAAGTCAAAAGATTACTCAAAAAACAAAGGAGGATACACGCACGCTCAAGAAGGAAGGGGTGTCGCAGTGATTTAGAAACCTTAGCTGAGTTAAGAGGACGTATTAAGAATGTAATGCGTGAGGCCTTCAACGATTTTCATTCCAACTCTCTCTCTCTCTAAGAGTCTCACAAAAAACCCAAAGAAATTCTGGTCGTATGTACGAAAAGTCAATTGTACCAATAGCAATATACCAGCACTAATTCGTGAAAGTTCAGAGGTTAATGAATGCCGCGATAAAGCCAACGTACTAAATACTGTGTTCAAAAATTCATTTACTGATGAAAATAAGGATAGTGTTCCCGTTTTCCCACACCATGTCGAGTTGGTGATGGAATCATTACGGATAGATACTGCAGGTATCATAAAGCAATTAGAGCTCCTGAAGTGGGGGAAAGCACCGGGCCCAGATGGAATTCCAGTAAGAATATTTTCAGAATATGCGGCGGAAATCTGCCCATTTCTGTCTGATATATTCAGTAAATCATTAGAAGAGTGAAAAGTATCTTCAGACTGGAAAATCGCGCAAGTAACTCCGATTTTCAAGAAAGGTGATCCTGGAAACTATCGTCCAATATCTATAACATCTGTTTGTAGTAGAGTTATGGAGCATATTATATGCTCGAACATTATGAAATTTCTAGACGATAATAATTTGCTTACAACAAATCAAACGGATTTCGGAAGAAAAGATCATGTGAAACACAGCTGGCCCTATTTACACACGACGTAATGAAAGTTATTGATGCAGGTTCACAAGTAGATGCCATTTTTTTTAGATTTTCAGAAAGCCTTTGACTCTGTGCCACACAACCGCCTTTTAGCGAAGCTACGAGCGTACAGTATATCGGATCAGCTTTGTGAATGGATAAAGGATTTTCTAACTGGTCAGTCGCAGTATGTCGTCGTTGAAGGAGAAAGTTCTTCTAGTCTAGATGTTACATCGGGGGTACCTCAAGGAAGTGTAATAGGACCACTTCTTTTCTTAATTTTTATAAACGATCTCGGAGACAAAGTGAAAAGCCTTTTTAGATTGTTTGCTGATGATGTGGTTATTTATAGGGAAGTAAGGAATTTGGCCGATTGCTTAGAAATTCAACGTGATCTGGATATTATTTTGGCATGGTGCGCTGAGTGGCAACTTACGCTAAATTGTAAAAAGTGCAAGACAATGAGCATAACTAACAAAAAGAATCCAATTGTTCAGAAATACGAGTTAAACAATTCAGTTATTGATATGGTCGATTCTATGAAATATTTGGGAGTAACAGTACAAAGGAACATGAAATGGGACTTACACATTAATTCGTTGGTAGGTAGAGCAAATTCTAGGCTGCGATTCATAGGTCGAATATTGAAAAATTGTAATGAACAAACAAAGGAGATAGCGTACAAATCTCTTGTGCATCCACATTTGGACTATTGTTGTGCCATTTGGGATCCGTTTCGTAAGGGGTTGATCGAAAGTATAGAGAAAGTACAGAGAAGAGCCGCTCGATTCGTGACCGCTTGCTACAGTACTTATGAAAGCGTCACAGAACTGATTAGTAGACTAGGCTGGGAGTCTCTGGTAGATAGCGACGCACGATTCGTTTAAACTTATTGGTAAACATGTGTACTCTCACTTTCACTCACAAGTGTAGTGAAATACTTCGTCCACCAACCTATTTGAGCCGGAATGACAGGATAGATAAGATTAGAGAAATAAGGTGCCGCAATGATTCTTATATGAATTCTTTTTTCCCTCATACCATTAGGGATTGGAATGCAGAACAAAGAGATTAGCTTTGGTGCTGAGCACCCTCTGCCACCCACAATTTTGTGAATTGCAGAGTATATATGTAGATGTAGATTTACTACACACACCACGCTGTTTTAATACTACTCTGCCCCTGACTAATGACATCATAATATGGCGGTAATTAATCGCAGGGTGTATAATTTTCAAGCAGTAATAAGGTTATAATACACCCTGGGTCATTATTTTCAAGCAGTTATTAGGATGCACTAATACAAATTTGACCAGCATGACATCGCTAAAACTACTTTGAAAAGTATTTATTGCTGTGTCTTGTGTTTGACTACTGCAGTATTATAACATCAATCCTTTGTAGAATCATGCTCTTTCCCATATCTATAGTGGCTTTTAGTGTGGGTATCTTACACCCCGATGCAACCTCTTTCATGTGCTCTGTTTTTTTGTAAACCCACTACTAAGTCATAGTGAAGGCTTCTCTCTTCCATGAAGCTTATGGGTTCCCAAACTCGAGGGCATGTTCCTGCTCCCCCTTAGAAGGGATTGCATGAAGAAATGTCAGAGTGTTAGCTTTGCTGCCTGTGTGGTTGATGCTGTAGCTCCACACCCCCAGAAGTACTATGTTTCTTTCGCCTCCTCTAAGAGTTGAAATCCGTTATTCCAACGTCAGAAAGAATTGCTGTGAGGTGATATTTATGTGGAAAGGAAAGATAAATTATACCCAATGCTCACCAAAGGAGGATGGCAGCCGCAACACGAGATAATATACAAAAACACAATATTCTATGATCACATACCCAGAGATGCTATTGTTAGTACTGAGAAATAGGCATTTCCGTTTATAATGCTAAAATTTTGACCAGGGGAACCTTTCTTTTGATTGAAGAGAGTTTGGGAACCCCTAATGTAGGTGATTGAATAGGGTAAGAAGCTAAGCTAGGCTTTTACAACTCACTGAAAGCTGTAGTGTTAAAAGTGAGCTGGGGAATGTGAGATACAATCAGTACAGCAGTGTGTTTATGATTGATGTTTATGTTTGTGAAATTGCAATACTCTTTCACACAGGTGTTGTGAAATAAATAAGTCCTAGCAATGTTGTAATCTACTCCTTTTCAAAATTATTTTTATTTATTAGTTATGATTGACCACATGCCTTGTTAAACATTTCCCTACACACCTAATTTTGTATCTCATGAATTTTCACTTGGAATCTTTTCAGTGTTTGGTGATCTTGTCTAGTGTAAAGGTTTGCTTTAATTAAAATAGCTCTCTTAATTTTTTATATTAGTTTTTTTTTTCTTTAATTCTAGATCACGATACTGCTACAGCAACTTTGTTGTTGATACAGGGATCATATCAATCTAAACCATTTTGTTTTCTTCCAGGCAGTTGTGGTTAGGTTGAGATGCTTGCCTACCGAAAATCGTGATTCCGCTGCAACAACATTCACTAATTATGTATTATTTTCAAGCAATAATTAGGTTGTAATACACCTTGGACCATTACTTTCTGTCGGAAATTGGCAAGAAACAGTCTGTATCAAGGTGACATCACTAAATGTTTTTCTGAAATTGTTTTCAGCTGTGTCTTGCATTTGACTACTGCATTATTGTATGCTAACTCCTCACAGAATCGTGCAGTAATCTCAGGACCAGAAAAAGTTTCATAAAAGCCATCGGATAATTCTTTGATTGCTGCACTATTTTCCATGTGGTAGAAAATTATTGTAGCAGTATAATCTAGAATTAAACTGAATTTTCCAAATCTGCAGCATGCTTGTACTCGGTATGCTATATTTGCCTTGGCTGCATTTGTTATGGGCATTTTCTATTGAAAAAAAATTTAGTGAGCTGTATCCTGAGGTTTGCTCGTTTCAGTATTTGATAGGTGATCAAACTATCTAGGGTCTTTCTACTATCACCTGCCTTTCTTATTCTTCCATCTTTTTTTTTTTTTTTTTTTTTTTTTAGTAGGCCCTAATGTAAAATTTTCTCTTTCTTGCAAGGTGCCAAAGACCTATTTTTACAAGACTAAGCGTTTGGTCTTACCACCTTCGTCTAGGTTTTTCAGCACTCCTTACCTTGTTCTAAAACAACTCTTGGTATTCCATCAACTTTTGAGAATCCATTTAATTTGTTCATGCTGAAAGCAAATTAGCTATCCAGAAGATTATTATTATTGCTATTGTTGTTGTTCAATATATATTCCTATTAATACAATTGATTAATTCATAAGATACACCCACATTTTTTCAGTTCTATCATAGTCATCTTGTGAGGTTGTCTTACATACTTGTGGCAATATATCTGTTCTAGAGTCTGGGTTTCTCCTTAAAAAGGCGACAGTCTACTGTTTATACTTACAGGTGCACATCGTTGGAAAAGAACCAGTGTAAATATTTGTATGGGTAATTTTTTTCTTTTCATTTGCGTCTGAACTTGTGATAGAAGTGGGGTTATCATTGTTTCATATTTTCTGTAATAATGTTTACTGCTCTGCTCATGTATCCTCTTGTAACTTGTTTCAGGAATTATTTGTACACTTTCTATTTAATGTTTAAAATAAATCTTGGCTCCTCTGTAATGTGAACCAGCTTAGAAGGAATAGCACTTTTGTTACAAAAATTGGCACACATGTTCCTTATGTAATATTCCTTAAGATTAATTTTACATTGTAGTCTCCAGATATATAGTGATCGAATAAAATTGTTGAATATGGGCAGTTCTTTATAAGTTATTATACAAGAAATGTGTATTATTACCTGTCTAGCTGTTTCCAGGCTCCATTCTTAGAGAAAAAGTGCAATCTGTATCCATATTGCATGTGGGAGAAAAGTATCACCACACAAACGTTTTTCAATTTCTAGCAATGAGTGCACATCATGCACTAGAGACATATTGTTCTAATGCCTAGGACATTAATCTAATGTATTCACTTGGTAACAATCTCTTACAATGTCACAATATTATCAGATGATGTGCTAAGCTTAAAATGTGGCCAGAACCAGAATGACTGAGAAAGGTTAATATTAGTGGTTAAGTTCGAAAGCTGCCTGAACCAGAATGAAAAGTAATGCTGCGTGTTGTAATTGGCTTGGTTATAAGAGGCTGGCTGACATGTGAAATACATTAGATTATTAATGTTGTAGAAATTTGTCTCTGCTGTATGATGTCAATGCTGTACATTAAAAAACATTTGTGTGCCAATATTCCCTACATGCCATATGGATGCAGAATCCTCCCTCCCCTGCCCCTTTTTCTAAAAATGAAGTCTGAGAAATGGCTACTGGAAAAACAGACAGTTAATAATATTTATTTCTTGCATAATAACTTGTATGGAACTGCCCATATGTCACTCGATTAATATATATCTAACGTTTATAACAGTACATGTATTCTTAAATAATATTGTCCAAGTAACGTGTATACAAATTTTCGTACCAAAATGACAACTCCTCCTGAGGTGGGACCACCTTAATCTCTATTTGGGGGGAGGGATTTATTATTATTATTTAGATTCATGATACCATTGGTGCTACTTTCATTCTTGTTTGTGATAACAGGTTTGAAGCATGTGCTTTTTGTCATGGGTTGTGTTTGACGGTACTCTTGCTCTACTGTTGCATATGCTGTCTCCCCTTCACCACATCTTGGAGTTGAAAACCTTCATTCTTACATTATATACTTAGCTAGTATCCTCCGATATGTTATTAGTATTGAGACGTTGCAACTCTAAAAACATAAAATATCAGCAGAGCTCTGTAATAACTCATTGTAGTACTTCAAAAGCAAGGTTTTGAGATAATAAATAATACATCTACCAAATACGATTTTAATAAAATGGATAAATCAACATTTTGGGTCAAGTATGTCAGTGTATCCCAGTAAATCACAGCAAACACTGCGATTATATTCACCTGTTGCAGGCATTTATTTATAAGAGAGCTTTCAGCTCCTGTTGCAATAAAATCAAACTGTCGAAGCAAGCTTGATTTTTCCAATGGTTTACGCTGTGCACTTTCTAATAGCCAACCGATAATAGGGAATCTTCTAAAAAGAAATGCAGGCTCATCTTTCCCATTATTTTTTTCTCTGTTACTTCTTTACAGTAAATTTGAACTTTGAAATTTTTAAATTTTTTGCAGAAATTTAAAATTTGTAACCGTATTAGCAAAAATATGGCCTTTTTTTACCTTTTTACTAACAACATTGTAGTGAGAGGAGCTTGGAAACTGGCAAAAGGGGGCCATATTAAGAAAAACTTTTGGAACCTCTCCAATAGAAAGTATTTCTAACACACAAAATTAGTTATATGTTGCTATTAAATATCAACTACACTGAAAATGACTTACATGAAAAATCAAGAACAAACAGGTATCCAGAAATGATATCAAATTGTGCACAGTGCCTTAAAAATATTAAGATTAACTCTCAAAATCTAAATGTTTGTGCATTTGTGTTTAAATTATTGACAATGTCGACTACTGTCAATGAAGAAACAGATGAGCAACAGCTGCAGAAAAGAGGTATTTCTATTGGATGGTATTAAAACTGCCACATTCGTACATCATTTGCTAATAGATTAGCACCTCCAAGTATGGTTACATGTATCAAGATGCCAGTACATTGAATCAGGAGGTACAATGGAATCGGGTTTGTGTAACTGTTTCACCAATGTCCCGGATTTGGTTTTCTAAGATCATCTAAGTGAATGCTGGAGTGGTCCGCAATCTCTGCCTACACATTTCACTAAAAAAATTGCTTATAATGCAGAACTTAATTTACACGTTTCACAGACAGATGACAACGCATATCTCTCCCTAGTGTTAACTGTTCCACAGCATAGAAGTTGGGTCTAGCTTTGGAGGGGTTCCCCTCAACAGTTTCCAGCTTCTGGCTGGGTCTGTTTATGCACAAGCCTCTCCATTTGCTTCTTTCATCCCACCACCTCTCTGTCACCACTTTGTTCCAGTCCGCTCCTCTCTTCCGTACACCTTCCTCCACTCCTTTCAGCCATCCATCTCTTTGTCTTCCTCTGGGTCGTTTAACATGCATCTTAATTTCATGGATTTTTCTTGGGATTCTCTGGGCCTCCATTTTCTTGACATGTCCATACCATCTCAGTCTGTTCCTCTCTATCCTTTCCTGTAGGGGTTCCTCTTTTATGGGTGCGTCTAATCACTTCATTCCTTATTCTGTCCGTTTCAGTAACTCCCATTCTACCTCTTAAAAACTTCATTTCACTTGCTTGTACTCTGCTGATGGTAATATTACTAATTAATTGTGAAGGAGCTTATGCTCCTTTGACAATTTTTGCCCTACGGCCCACTTTTTATTTCACAAATTTTTACAAATTGTTTCTGTATATCCGTTGGCAAGTTATTCTAGTTTCTGACTGCCTTAACTATTAAACCGTATTCTTTGACTTGCTTATGTCTAAAATGTACTAATTTATATCCGTAGTTATCTCTTACCTTCCACATACCACTCATAATTCTTTTAGCAATACAGCCAGGCATTATCAGGTATGTGTGATACACTCCATTTACTGACTTCATCCAACACCTCTGTTCCAGTGACCCCCAACCCACCTACTTTATCATCAGTTATTGATTGTGTTCTACACCTCCTTATGTGATACCGATAATGTGGGTTCCATATATCTGATCATACTTGAACAGTAGTCTGACCAATAACCTCAAATCACCATACCTTCCCTCGTCGCCCTCTCCAATAGATGCCGTAATGTGATTTCTTAATGTGTCATGCGAAATGAGTTTACCGTCAAAAGCTATGCCAAGATTTTTACACTTTGTGCTTTCAAGAAGCGGTGCCTTCTGTATGATATGCTAATAAAAATATCTATCCGTGTACCTAATAAGCTGACTATTGACTATTAGCTTCATTTAATGTTGACCTATTTAAAGTGGTATAATTTCCAAATCTTACAATAGCTATTCACAATTTTTGGGTTTTAATACTATTAGGTGAAATCATGTTGTCTGAAAATACTCTAACTTCTTATTAGTTGCTTGCCATACGACAAATAAATAAATACTCAAACTTCTAATTGTTTACTAACTACATATCCATTCATTAGTATAATGAACTGCAATGGTCCTAATACACTATTCTGCTTCACTCCTGTTCTCACTTCCATCTCTTCTGATACCAAGTTTCCTTCTCTGACTCTTTGCTTCTAACATCTTAAGAATTTTACTAGCTTGGAAATACACATTTGATTTGTCCTGATGGTTTTAACCTTAATTAACCAGAATGTAGTTTTCTAGGGGTCCCTGTTAGGTGCCGTGAAGAGATCTGGAACACTGCTTTCTTGGCTTTCCTTGTCCATACCACCTGGAATATCGTTCATGTCACCCACTACCTGAGATTCACAGAAATAATCTAGCTTAAATCCCAGTTTCTGATTTATAGACCACTTTGTTTATTAGCATATATTTCTTATGTACTTGCATATTAGGATCACTGTCTGCACCAGTTTACCTATCTCTAAGGTCAAAGTAATCTCCACCTGCATGTTGCTTGGTATGTCTATTGACTGTTATTTCATTTATTTGCACAAGTATGTGTGTAATTACTCATCTGAATTTTTAATTGAATTTTGGAGGAGCACAAGCACTGGAGAGACAATTTCCTTTCGACCTATTATTGCATATCACAAATTTTTATCTTATATTCTTTCACTCTTTCAGGTAAATTGTGAAGCATTTAAATCCCTTGCCAATATAGTAAAATATTTTGCTCAACCTTGTTCCTGAAATCAAGTGCAAGTTTATGGTCATGGTCATCTCTACAACTCCTCTTTTACGTCTGTCCATCCCAGCCTAGCAGCCAATATAACTTAGCATTACCTTCACCAGCCTTCAGTGATTCACAACATAGCTCCTTTATCATATCATTTACTGATTGTCTTCTGCAGTAATTTCCACATTCAATTCCATCTGTCCTTTGCACTGCTTCCAAATCCCGTATTTGCCACCCATATTACCTCACCTTTATACTCGAGCAATGATCAAGCTCTTGCATACGAATTCCCGCAATTTCCTGGTGCATCCCCTCATCAGTTGTTCAAATATATGCAAGTTCTTGAAATCTCTGCCACCTTCACAATGTATCATAACCAGTTGTTTTTATTATCAAATTATATGCAAAGATATTTACACTTTGTGTTTCAACACACATTTCCTTCTTTATATTATAATTGGAGAGAAATTTCATTTGTCTATTTGTGTATATAACAAGCTTACTCCTACTGGCATTTTTCATTCCGCATTGACCTACCCAGCTACAAAACCTGTTCACATCTCCCAGTCTAAAACAGTTGTATTACTTTGTCATCTGCTATGAACCTAATTTCTGAATGTAAGGCACCAACATAATCATTCGCTGAAATAATAGCAATGATCTGAATATACTATTCTGTGGGACTCCTTTTTTTCACTTCTACCTCTTTTGATACTGCATTTCATTCTCTTTATGCTTCCTGTTTTTAAGAATTATTCTGCCCCAGTTAACTACTTTGTCATTCACTCCTACTGCTTTACCCTATTGAGCACCATTTTACAACTTACTCTGTCTAATGTGATTCTTTTCTATCAGACAGAATGGTGCCCGAAATGAATTGCTACATAGAGAAATGTACATTTTTATGCCACATGGAACTAAGTTGAAACACACAATAATATAGCAAACTACTGCTCAACTTGGACAAATGATATGTTATTAATATTAGGTTGGTATATGTTACAGACAACAGTTATGTTTATGTCTATTCATAATCTCTAACTGCATTGGTATTTAAGTGTAATCCAAAGGATGATTGGAATATTTAAAGGTTTTTAGTGCATTAAACTTGTTTTTATACTATAATTAATATTTTTTGTTAGCTGCTGTACTGTATTTTAACTGTACGCCTGTTTTTTTTCTTTCATCCTGGCTTGATTAGGATTCACCCTGTAGAAGGAAATTAATTCCTGAAATTGTTTTAGAAAACAGGCATAGATTTTAAATTCCCTTTCTTGAGGAAAAAAAGAAAAAAGGTGATTGTTCTTTCTGTATTTAAAATATTTTCTATCGTTCAATTTTTTTAAGTCTTGTTTACTGATTTTGATGTTTTATAGAGAGACAGCTAATGAACACACAAGCTTGTTTCAGTTGTTTTTGTGCAGTTTCACATTCTTTCTGACAACCGTTGAAATTTTATGCTTGTCCGCTGGAATTTGAGCGTGCCAAATTTGCGTATGGGTTGCTGTAACATTTATCACAACGGTCAGATCAATGTTGCTTTTTCTGATATGCAGTTCCCACCAATCATGTGCATTGTACCGGCAGTGGTAATACCTACTCCAAATTCCCTCATTCCCTCACTCCCTAATTGGACCATTCGTTACATGTAAGGCCCTCCCACAACCATTTCCTTGATTTACATTCGGCGCCTCTTCCCGTACTCAAAAGGTTTAATAATCTCCATCAAATGCGTATAGTAGCGTGATGTTAAAAATACTTGCGGATGAATTTTGATAGGCAACTAGGTAGGACCGTATTCAGCTAAATAGTTATACATAAAAATTGCATTTCAATTTTTAAAAAAACCTGTGGACGTAGAAATCGTTCAGTTTGATCCAGGGGCGTAGCTACTATGGGGCTAGGCGGCGCAGTGCATTCGGGGCCCCTACGTTCAGGAGGCCCCAAAGTGCACTTCTGGGGTCCCCCAAGCGCGGTTACGAGGGCCCACGAACCTTCATGGCAAATTGGCGACTTTTTTTTTGGGCTCCAACCACTGCTCAGGGGCCCCTAAGCACTACTCAAGGGCCCCCATCCTCAGCTCAGGAGGCCCCTACCAGCAACACAAAGCAAAAAAAAAAGGTCGCCCATCTGGCCTGAGGGCCCAAAATAATTTTTTTGCACCGGGGCCCTTGTTGACCTAACTACACCACTGGTTGGATCTCGGGCTATTACAAGGCAGGTTCCCCCACGTGTCCCTTTCGTTTTTATTAATTTTGATATATATTATTGACTAAAAAGTAACATGGTTGTTTTTATGTCAAATATTCATTTTATATCACTATTTTGATGGCCGTTCACCTCTTACGTGTTTTTATCCGCAGATAAAAAAGATATAACCCATTGTATAAGTTTTCCCTAACAAGGCAACTTTTTTTCGAAACGTTTAACATTAGCTGTGTGTTGGCAACAGTATCGGGAAACGACATAAAACGCTGTCAACGTATTGTTCCTTCTTGAGGAAATTGACGTGCTTATTTATTAATCTAGAAATTCCAACTGAGTGCCATTATGGCAGTGAGTGGAAGCTCTAGTTAATAAATGTTAGCAACAGTTGTTTTTTTTTTTTTTTAACTTTTCGTACGTTTTGGCACAGTGAGTTTTTAGTGAAGGACTATCAGCTTTTTCAACCAGTTCGTTGTTCTTCACTAGTATCTTCCGTCTACATACAAAATTGATACCGCATACAATCAGTGAAATCGCGAAAGAAAAATGAAAATGTGCAGATAAATAATAAATCAGATTTTAGAATTGACATATCAGTTGTTATTTCTATTACTAATTTGTATGGGCTTATAGCCGTGTGACAATTTCCCTAAATTACAGTAAGGAAAATTTTCCTTTAATTTTTTTACTGTTCAAGGTATATGTTCAGCAACTCCCTCAATAATTTATGTCAATACCTTACTCCCTCATCTACAAATACAATCTTTGTAACCCCATTGTACTTTAAGTCAACGGCTACGTTTTGGTCGTCTCTTCCCCTTCCACCTGTTGCTGATTCTTCTCTTTGTATCGAACCAACCCTCTTCGCTAATGAATGTTTTATACATATTTGCGCCCTCTTCTCCTGTAACCCTGCACTTATCCCTTTATCATATCAGTTATTGTGTTCCTCTAATTTCCGGAAGGAAATACAATTGCCTTAATTTGCACCATCTCCATTTTTTGTATTTCTATACCACCATGACTAAGCGATGGACCATTTACAGCACTCTCATGCATCACCTCTGTGTGATCTGCCTGATAAGTTTACTGTTGTTATACTATCTGTATTGAAGAAGACTAACGTTTAAATGCAGTCTATAAGGATGGGTCGAATTCGATCTCGGTTTGTCTGTATTCTTTCCGATATTCGTCCTTCCATTCCGATCACATATCTGAACCACGGTCTCCCTTTCCATACGAACTTTTTGCATGTTTAGGGGATTTCTCAAAATGGGATAAAGCAGTTCTTACAAGAATTAAATTTGTTTTATGAAATCTGTGTCCCCTCGAATCTGCGCAATGTCCCACAAACGCAAGCAGCGAGACAATACCAGCGTAACTGCTATTGCGAAATGTGAGCCGTCTCGCATTGTGGACTCGTATTGTGTGACGCCGACATCCTAACCCAACATCTCGGCCAACGTCGCAGCTCTCGTTTCGTTCTTCGAAATCTATATCTGCATTAATAATTTGTAATCCAGAAACCGCTCTTAAGTTATACGAATTGTTCAGGTGAAAATGATAACCACCCAGTTGCATCAATTAGGTTTATTTAACCTTGACCGCGGTTTCGACCGGTGGTCATATGTATTTAACGTGTTTAACAATGTAATAGAAGTTTTAAAATTTACATTATAACCATTGACAAAAGTGCACACAGCACTGCGATATTTGGCAAGGTTAAATAAACCTAATTGATGCAAATGGTTGGCTATCATTTTCACCTGAACAACTCTCACCGTTGCTAAAACGCAGCCATGTACAAAATTTTATACGAAATGGGAGTGGCACTCACGGACGCTGCAGGTTGTTAGCCACAAATTTCTTATAACTCTTGGCTTGTTTAGCGATAACAGTGTAGCTTCAAAACAGATCAGTAAGATAGTCGTTGCATTGTTCGATGGACCATTACATCTTTGTTTCGTTTAAGCCCAGAGAAAATGCTGCCATTGCAACGCACATAACAACTGAACCTGGCGCAGTTCTGGAAATCCCCTTATCGTCCTCAATAATACCTAAATTCGAGGCTAATGAAAGATAAGTGAACATTTAGAAATATCTTTACAGCCCTTCGAATTCTTCAGATTTGATTTCCTAGTAACCAGCTCATTAAATCGCAAGATAATCCACTAGTATTAGTCAAAACTATCTCAATTTATGTGGGGTGATGATGTTAGGGCAAGGGGCACAGTGCTAAGACACAATAAAAAAAACTAAATACATGTTTCTGCAAATAATTTAGCGTAAGGTTGACTAACGATATCCATTAATTGATCTAAATAAAGACACAAAAAGTTTAAATAAATTTAATAAGTATAAAAAAATGAAGGCAGTGTAATTTCTAAGCTATACACTAAATTTCCCAAGTTCTCGTGTTAAAGATGCACGCGAACATGTCTGTCTCAATTCCTCAATTTTTGTGGATTGTCTTGATTATTTCTGTCCCATGGTGTATGAAGAAAATAAGGGTGTGTTAGTACGAATGTAGTGTATATTTTCTCGAGACAACGATTTGGAGGGGGCAAATTTTTTCTGCCTTCGACAGTCCACGTATTTGTTGTTGGTGTGATCACGTTCAAATAAT
>JARYHS010015362.1:0-23733 GCA_031002005.1 Vandiemenella viatica
GAGAGAGTTCTTAAATTATCCTTTTTGTCCGTATTCTAGAAGCAGTTTGCAGTTTCCGCACACAATTACCTTATGTGCTCTACAGCATTGTGATTTGATACCTATGAAGGCTTAATGCATGAAATTTTCTGCATTACACTTTATTTGGGATTTCTTCATTATAATAACTTAAATAAATACCAGCATTACCCAGTATTCACAAGGAATGATTTGAGGAAACCTTGAAAACCCCAAATTTCAATGGACAGACGAGGAATCGAACCTGTGTCCTCCAGAATGAGAGGCCAGAGCGTCACCACTTATTCCACCACACCCGGTCATTCACCAACGGTCCCAGTGTCTACAAAAATGTGTGGTCCAAAATTATAATGATGTAGAAAAACACACAATTGTTCAATCATTTAAATGATGTATACATTATAGGAAATAAATTGATTTTGTCTCTATAAATGCTTCCTAGGCCTTAATTTTTGGATTGCCCTCATAAAATTGACATGGATTCCAACTGTATTTTTAAATGCTAGCTATGATTTGCAACGATACTATATAAGTTGAATAATTGTAGTTAAAACCAATAAAATCATAAGCCAAATGTGCTGCTTTTGATAAATTATTTGTTTTTGAGTTATAAACTTTTTATTCTGATGGAAATAGGAAAGTTACGATTTATTTCCTGGTGCAATATTGTCATATTTACTTCCTCCATCGTTGTCACATTTCTTTTTTTTTTATCTGCTTAACGTCTCTCTAACAGCAAGGTCTTTAGAGATGGGAAAGGGTGGGGGGGGGGGCCAAGGAATGGGAAGGAATTCAGCCAATGGCCCTTTGAAGGAAGTATCCCGGCATTTGCCTAGAGTGATTTGGAAAACCATGGAAAACCCAAATCTGGATGCACGGACGGGGATTCGAACCGCCGTCCTCCTTATAGCCCAGTCAATAAAGGGCCAAAAACAGTTGTAACAGCCCTAATACCTGAATTTTGAATAGTATTGACTGTGTGAAATATTTGTAGTGAGCCAAAGTTTGCTTGAAAGTGATTTGATATGTTTATTTTGTAATTTCTTGTAAATAAGTGTATATAGACTTTGTTTTAGGTAAGAATATTATTCAAAGACCATTTAATATGTTTAAGAACCGAATGATGCAAGTAGAATTTATTAAAAGTTTGTAATTCCATGTATAAATGTAAGTTACGATGTCTACAGGACAATTTTCCACCATTTGAAAGGATTTCTGTAAATAATTTTGTATTTAAGTATCTCTAATTACCATTTCCAATCATTTTGTAATGTTATTAATTAATTTTGTATCAATTCCGATTGTTTTTAATATGTTTGATTGTTTGAGTGATTGTTAATGATCGAGAAATATCGGGCGGATGCCTTTGAAGAATTCTCGTAAATTCGATAGACTCTATATAAACAGATCGCCTGGACAGAGTTTTGCATTAAGTATTAATTCAGTGTTACAGAGACATTCATGCAAGTTATTCAGTAAGTCAGTATTGCATCTTTGGATTGTAACAACTATGCTTGTGAATGTCGCAGACTTGTTTTGATTTGTTCAAAATAAACGAACATCTCAACATAACCTTGTTTTTTGGTGGACTTTATTAATTAATTAATGCAGTAATTAACCCACCAAAGAACCTTAACATGGCGACCGTTGACATGACGAGAAGTTCTTAAACATCTGTGGGATGTTTATCTTCTAAAAAGAATCTGCAGAAATTGCGACGGAGTATCGGCGATTTATGCGAACATAACCTGAGAGGAAATTTCGACCGGCGACGACACGGATTTGACGGCCTAAGGCGGAGAATTTTCATCGGGAATCGGCTGTAATCTTCCGACGTCGAGTGGATTTCCTTCGGCCTCAAAATCGTCTTCCTACGGTGAATTGTGAAAAGTGTGGTTAAGTGTTTGAAGTCAGTGTGGTGCTTAATGATCAATTAAGTGCTTCTAAGTGAAATTTAATGTGATACAAAATTGAGGAAGAAGTGTAAGTACTGCATTGAAATATTCAAGTGATTTATTTTTGAATGTTATTGTGTGGCAGATTGGAAAGATTTTAATTTTTCCTTAAGTTTGTTTTTTATGTTGATTTTGCTCATTACTAAAAATGGCTGATAGTCAGAACCTGCAAACTTTTCTAGAGTCTTTTGTAGCCAGTTTTAATGCAAAATTTACGGAACTTGATGGCAAATTTGATAATAAATTTTCCAAATTGGATAACAAATTTTCTGAATTTAGAAATGAGTTAAAAAGTGATACTGACAGTAAGTTTTCCAAATTCGACAGCAAATTTTCTGAAATTAAGTCTCAGTTTTCCGAAATTGATGACAAATTTGATAATAAATTTTCCAAATTGGATAGCAAATTTTCTGAATTTAAAACTGAGTTAAATCTTGACAGCAAATTTTCTGAAATTAATGATAAGTTTTCTCAACTGCAACAAAGCAATGATAAAACATTCTCTGATTTGACTAAATGTTTTGATGTTAAAATCACAGAGCAATTTCAGGGTTTTAGCTCTCAGTTCAAAGAAGATATTAACAATTTAGATTCTAAATTGGGGAAGGTAGTAACAGAATGTCAGGAGAAATTTGAGAAAGTTACAAAATTTTGTGAACAGAATAAGGCTGAATGTGAAAATTTGATTTATAAAGAGGTGAAGGAAGTCAGTGAAAATTGTGATAAGATGAAGGAGGAATATGTTGCTTTGTTCCAAGCTAATGATGTTAAGGTTAATGAGTTGAGACAAGAGGTGGGATTAAATATTAATACATTGGTGCAGCAACAGGAACAGTTAGCGCATGGATTAGAAAGAAATGTAAATCAGTTGGAAAAAAGGGTTACTGGGCTACAGGTTCAGTTAAGTCAGATTCCCTTAGCAGGTAGTCCAGTTATCAGTGCTGATATTAAGGAAGAATTTGAATTTTATGATGATAGTGGGAGGCTTCACCCTATTGAATTTATAGATAATTTTGAAAGATCAGATTATTTTAATTTATTACCCGATAGTAAGAAAATTGCACTTGTGGGTAAACATCTAAAATCTTATGCTAGGGCATGGGGTGATAGACAAGCTAGGGAAGTGACTGACTACAAGCTGTTTAAAGAAAACTTTTTGAAACATTTTTGGTCGACAAGCAGGCAAATTCAAGAAAAGAGGGAGTTGATGACTGGTAGGCCGTATAAACCTGGTAGGGAAACTCAACATGACTTTTTTCATAAATGTTGGATCCGTTGTAAGTACCTAGACCATCCTTATGGAGAGGAGGAATTTATTGATTTAATAGGAGCTAGGCTACCTCAGCAAACAAGAAATTTAATTGCCACTCTGGATGTAGTAAATGTGGATAGAGTTTCTGAATTGTTGAGACGCTTGGATGCCCAGGAGTCATTCAATGAACAACATTACCACCATCAATACCATAGGAGGGGCAGCAGGAGTCCCCCTAGAAGGGGTAATGGGTCAAGGGATGGTAGATCGAGGGGAAGGGATCGTAATAATTATGCAAGAAGGAATGATAATGGGGGAAGTGAGAGAACAGAACCCTCAATCTGAAAGGGAAAGGCAGCATGGGGGGCAGGCAAACTAAAGACCACCCTCTGTGATGGGCCCCGCAGTGGTGGGTACAGAATGTGGGTCCAGGTACCAACTGCTATAGCGTTAATTCCATTTTTATGAATAATCCCCGAGAAGATTTATTGGAAGAGGTGGGGGTAGCAGCAAGTGAATTTCAGGATAAGGTTATGATAGATGTAATTAATGATGTTGATGATGTAAAGGTTGATAATAAGATAAAGCGGGAAGGGGACCACCATAGTACCTTATCACTAGAATCAGTGTGCGAAAGTAATAATTTTCATGTAGAAGATTTTCGAAATGGTCACTGCTTAATTACAAAAAGGGGTGCAGAATTTATAGTGCATACTACAGTGTGGCTATCAGAAACTTGTAAGGTCCAGAATGGCATAGTTGGGACTATGTGTGCTAGGATAGGTGGTAATGAAGTTTGTAGAAGTGCTGAAATCGAGGAGTTTCTCAAATATCTTGAAGATGAAGGTGATACAGTGGTATGGATAGGAGACCCAGATGAGGAGGAGAATTGTAAGTCAAAGTATTTGTCTTCTGAAGAGAGAGAGGTTGAAAAGCCTTATGTACCCATCCCTAAGTTGGAAAAATGTCCTAATTTTGACCTAGCTGATACGTTATTTAGCTCTTTATTTGGTGTAGATGATGACATTGAAGAAATGGGTGGGAGTAAGGATTTATTGAACCAGTTTCTAATTTGGAAAATTGTACAGAATGTGACTTAGATGACACTATGTTTTGTACCCTCTTTGATGTGGAAGCTGATAGTGAAGTAGTAGTTGCTGAGAAAAATAATTATTTGGTGGATGAAGTCAGTAAGCCAGATGTTAAAACAGTTTTAGGTACTGATTCAGATAATTTGGTAAGTTTAAGTAGTAATCAGATGATGAAGAGTGGGGTTGGGAGTAATGATGGACTAAACTGTAGTAGTGAGAATAATAAATTTGTATTACCAGTTGAGTCAACAGCATTGCTTTTAAGTGACAATCAATTTGCTAAAACAGAACCATTGTATGTCTCAGCTGTTGCGTGGTTGTACCAAAGTCTGTTGTCTGAGATGATTGGAAGTTTGTGTTTCTGTATGTATATAATGAAGCTTTGTGAAAATAGAAATGTAATATTAAATGTGTATACAAAAGTTGAAGAAAACTGGAAGGTTAGGAAAAAGTAACTTACATGGTTCTGGGTTTCCAGGGAAATCCTGAAACCCACTTATGAGAATTAATTGAAATGCATGGTTTGGGGAGGGGTCACTACATGTAAATATCTAATTTGTAAATAAGTATGTCAATTGATGCATGTAAATAGTTTGTGTGAGTACTTAAGTTCAGATGCAGATGTAAGCATTTCAATGTATAATTTGTGACAGTTTTGTGTAGAGAACTTTTGGTATTTTCATGATGTTGTGACTTTCTACATTTTGGTGACAAATTATCAGCTGTAAAATGTAAACAGACTGGTGTAATTAACAAGCAGACATCAAGTGTGTAATTTGGAGTGAAAAAATTGTAACTTAAGGTGATGGCATTGAACGTTTGTTGTGTAAAAACAGTAAATGATAAAATGATTGGACCTGAGAAAAGACAATTATTGTAAACAAAATCAGTGTCATGGACTATGTGCAGATGTTGTATGTGATGAAGAATTGTATTTGTTCATTGTAAAAGTCATTATGGTTGATTGATTGTAATCTGTTCGTGTCTGCATTATGTGTACATTCAACCTGCTTAGATTCGTGACGGATTCAATCAATTTTATCTGTGTAAAATTAAGTGAATCCTGGGGAGGGGTTGTAACAGCCCTAATACCTGTATTTTGAATAGTATTGGACTGTGTGAAATATTTGTAGTGAGCCAAAGTTTGCTTGAAAGTGATTTGATATGTTTATTTTGTAATTTCTTGTAAATAAGTGTATATAGACTTTGTTTTAGGTAAGAATATTATTCAAAGACCATTTAATATGTTTAAGAACCGAATGATGCAAGTAAATTTATTAAAAGTTTGTAATTCCATGTATAAATGTAAGTTACGATGTCTACAGGACAATTTTCCACCATTTGAAAGGATTTCTGTAAATAATTTTGTATTTAAGTATCTCTAATTACCATTTCCAATCATTTTGTAATGTTATTAATTAATTTTGTATCAATTCCGATTGTTTTTAATATGTTTGATTGTTTGAGTGATTGTTAATGATCGAGAAATATCGGGCGGATGCCTTTGAAGAATTCTCGTAAATTCGATAGACTCTATATAAACAGATCGCCTGGACAGAGTTTTTGCATTAAGTATTAATTCAGTGTTACGAGAGACATTCATGCAAGTTTTCATTCAGTCAGTATTGCATCTTTGGATTGTAACAACTAAGCTTGTGAATGTCGCAGACTTGTTTTGATTTGTTCAAAATAAACGAACATCTTCACATAACCTTGTTTTTTGGTGGACTTTTAATTAATGCAGTAATTAACCCAACAAGAACCTTAACAATGTGTAAGATTAGTTTTAGAACGTGCTATTTTAAAACAGAAATAATTGATCGAATCAACACATCGTCAAAAATAAAACCAATATACAATCAGAAAATAAAATGCTATTATTATTATTAATAAAGAAAACTGATCTTAATAAATTTACGGCACCACGGGTATCGTCAAATTCTCGGTGTCCGAATTAATAATAATTTTTTTTTGGCTAAGTTAAATATTAGAGAAATAATATGTTTGGTTATGCAAATAGCTACATTCTCACCAAAGTTTACACTTAGTGCTTATAATTTCAGCTGTGTTGACTATTATATATCGATATAAATTTGCGGCATCATGGTTATCGAGCAGTCCTCCGTTTATTAACTAGATTAAATTAATATAAATAAGTTAATATTTTTCATTACCACCAGAGATACATCATTACTAAAGTTTATACTACATTTCAATCTAACTACTTTAGTTCTGAAATACCGTGAAGGAAAATGGCTCGAAATGTGGGTAGTTGTATAAAAGCCATTAAGAAAAAAATACATGTTATTTATTATTGCTCATGGATTAGGATTGTATTTATATTTTATTAAAAAAAGGGATTCTATGATTATGGTGCCGCAATTTGATGATGGATTCTTATGTAACTCGACGAAACAAATCGAAAGTAAAGAATAAATTTTTTTGGTATCTCACTTAGTTCTCAAGATATTGTATCTCAAAAGTGAGGAGGTTAGAATGAAATCCAGCATGGAAAAAAATTCACCGAAACCACTATATCTACATGGTGGAAATGCTCTATAGGTGTTTTATTTTCTTCCTAGTGGTCATTGTTAGGTTGAAATACAGCCTGGACCAGAAGAAATGCCACCAAAAGCACAAGGAACTATACCTATAACTGATTTTTTACACGCTATATCTCGAAAACCAAGCAAGAAATAAAAAAATCTTTATTTTCAATTTGTATTAATAACTAAAAGAAAGGAATTTTTTTAAAATGAAATCTATATATTTTGCTTCTCTGCATTAATATTTGACACTAAAATAAAAAGGGGAAACATTTTTTTTTGGGGGGGGGGAGGCTGCCCACTACTGGTACTAACCATTTGAAATTTGGATTAACTGCTTCGCTATAATATTCTCTTCACCTTTTGCATTCTCCTTTTTCGGGAAAGTTACCACAAATTAAATAAAAAATGCCAAAATATGAGAGAGGCGCCCAGCTATTAGATGGCACTGCAAAATTAACGAAAATCTATTTAAATGTGGTTAAATCCTTTATTGTAATGTTTTTTTGCCATTTATGCTTCTCTCCGTTGTAAAAAGTAGAATGAAATTAACAAATAAAAAATATTTGCCCGAGATGTAGTAGGCCCTACAAAAACGACTGCCATCTTAGAATCGATACAAGCGATCGGAGAGATCCATTGTAAACAAATACCCAATGTTTTAGATGGATGCCATTATTTTTCTTGGTCTACGCCGAATTTCAACCTAACCACGACCTCTATGACAAAACGAGACTGTTTAGGTTGACAGGATCCCTGTGCCGATAATTTTTATGTCATTTTTACAGTGTTGGGAACATTACGCAGTTGCTCAGAGTCTCATATTTTGGCATTTTTTCCAAAGAAGGAGAGTGTAAAACATGAAGAGGACATTTTGGGGAGTCTGATACTTCAAATTTCAAAAGGTTAGTACTAGCTTCGGATTGCTGGAGAAAGAGGCAGACTACCCGCACTTCTATACACTTCATGATCTGCATGCGCAAAGCAGCGGGTAATATATAAATATATACTTCAACCAGAAATAGGAGCTTCAACAAGAGTCTTAGGTAACCATAAATGAACCATGTATATGGGTATTTTGACAAAGAATACCAAAACAGAAAAGATATAAAAATACAAACCATATATATATATATATATATATATATATATATATATAGTAAACAATGAAATCAAAGGCGCTAAGTGGTGAAAAGGAATTAAATTAGGATATGGAAATGAGCCACCACTTACCTTTAGATGATGGATGTGGGGCACGAATACACAGAAAAGACAAAAACACAAAAGATAAAGAAATTTATAAATTACAAAATAATAATGGAATAATAACAATTTTTAAATTTTTTGAACCAAAGACTCTATGATGTAAACATCACCTTAGGTTAGTGGTGGTTCAATTTATGTAGTGGGGATGGAGGCAAAGAGAGGATTAAAAAGGGTAAACATTAGTAAAAATAATAAGAATAATGATCGGGTATTATCTGAAGTTGAGACCCGGTGGCTGCCTTGTGCCCAGTTTGTACTGATAGGCAAGTTCCCACCTTTTGAGTACAGAGGAGCTGCTGCTATTAGGGATGACTCTCATAGCCTGTACCATGAAACAAGAGTTGGAAATTATTTGAGTCATGGGTGATGGCATGGACAGCAACTGGGTGCTTTGGGTTCTGTGTGAACACTGTCTGTTGGTGGCCATTTATTCTTATGGAAAGTGGATTTGTGGTTAAACCTATATATGAAGCCAGGCAATGGTTGCATGTTAACTGGTAAATAACATGGGAGGTTTCACAGGTGGCATGTCCTATGATAGGGAAGCTTTCCCCTGTGACAGGGTTGGTGAAAGTGGTGGACGCATGGTGTATGTTGCATAGCTTGCATTGGGGTCTATTGCATGGGAAAGAGCCTTGGGGCTGACTGTTGGGATGAGGAAGACTATTTTTGTGGATTAGACGTTCGCAGGTTAGATGGTCTTCTGAAACTTGTTCTAGGAGGTGCAGGGAGGATTTTAGGAAGAATGGATCTCATTTCAGAGCAGGCTATTGTTGCATGCTATTGTTGCAGCTTATGGATTGCCAACTGAGCGCATCTCTGCCTTGGTTGACCAGTACCTAAAACCCATAGTTAGTCAGCTCTCTTCTCATATAAAGGACACCCAACACTTCCTCTTCTGGCTTTATACCATACCCACCTCTCTTCCTTCAAACCCCATCCATACTGGTTACCATTGACTTCACGACCCAGTTCACAAACATTCCACACTGGCATGACCACAGGGCCATGGAATATTTCCTTGACTAGCACCTCCCAACAACCTCCCTATGACATCCTTCCTCATCAAATTGGTGCACCTGATTCTCAATAACAATTACTTCTCCTTCGAAGGCAACATATATCATCAAACCTGTGGCACTGCCATGGGCACCCGCATGGCCCCCTCTTATGCTAATCTGTTCTTGGGTCATCTGGAATAGACATTTCTGGAGGAAGTCCTTCTCAAACCCCTCATTTGGCTTCGATTCAGTGATGACATCTTTATGATTTGGACGCTTGGAGAAAACGAACTACTAAATTTCCTGAACCATCTCAATACCTTTAGCATGCTGAAATTCACTTGGTCCTATTCACACACTCAGGCCACATTCCTGGATGTGGATTTATCCTTCTCTAATGACTTCCTCAACTCTTCAGCCCACATCAAACCCACCAACCTTCAACAGTTTTTACATTTTGACAGTTGTCACCTGTACCACACCAAACGTTCCCTCCCCTACAGTCTTGGCATTTGAGGTAGTCACCTATGCTCTGACCAACAGTCCCTCATGGATTATTCAAAATGTTTTTCACAAGCAATGATTTCTCGCAACTACCCTCCGGCTTTGGTGAAGAAACAGCTCTCATGGGCAACATTACAACCTACTCAGCCCATCAGTCATCCGAAACCCACAAAAACCATCCACAATCCAGTCTTAGTCACACAATACTACCCAGGTCTCGAATCCATTAACAGAATCCTCCGGCAGGTCTATGATTTCCTACAAGCCTGCTCTGAAATGAGGTCCATTCTTCCTAAAAACCGTCCTGCCCCTAGTAGAACAATTTCAGCAGACCTCCTAACCTTAAGTGAACTTCTAGTCCACAAAAATAGTCTTCCTCATCCCAACAGTCAGCCCCAAGGCTCTTTCCCATGCAATAGACCCCGATGCAAGCTATGCAACATACACCATGTCTCCACTACTTTCACCAACCCTGTCACAGGGGAAAGCTTCCCTATCATAGGACATGCCACCTGTGAAACCTCCCATGTTATTTACCGGTTAACATGCAACCTTCATATATAGGTTTAAACACAAATCCATTTTCCATAAGAATAAATGGCCACCAACAGACAGTGTTCACACGGAACCCAAAGCACCCAGTTGCTGTCCATGCCATCACCCATGACTCAAATAATTTAAACTCTTTTTTCATGGTCCGGGCTATCAGAGTCATTCCTAATAGCAGCAGCTCCTCTGAACTCAGAAGGTGGGAACTTGTCTACCAGTACAAACTGAGCACAAGGCAACCACCGGGTCTCAACTTCAGATAATACCCAATCATTATTCTTATTATTTTTACTAATGTTTACCCTTTTTTAATCCTCTCTTTGCCTCCATCCCCACTACCTATATCGAACCACCACTAACCTCAGGTGATGTTTACTTCATAGAGTCATTGGTTCAAAATTGTTATTATTCCATTATTATTTTTAATATATAATTTAATTTTTCATATTCAGATTTAATTGTATTTTGCTCTTCCCACCAACCAGAGATCATTTTGGATATTTATCTATGCTCGGGTATTAGCTCTGAATCACTGCCCCTACCTTTCCTCTGTTTGAATTTACCCCCACCATTTTCCTGGCCAACAGTCTTTCACCCAACTCCCATAATGTTATCCTGTTGATAAAGGACTTGTCCCAAAAATTTCTTTATCTGTTGTGTTTTTGTCTTTTCTGTGTGTTCGCACCCCACATCCATCATCTAAAGGTAAGTGGTGGCTCATTTTCCTATCCTAATTCATATATATATATATATATATTCTAGCAGACTACCCGGCAATTCCCGGGCTAATGAGGATTGATTTACGCGTACACTATTTTTATATTTCCGATGTAAATCATGTGTTTTATTAATTTGGCACCATCCATTTCCAGAAGTAAACTAAACATTGATATAGCCAAAAAATCAATGGTGGATCAAGTGGGAAGAGATAGGGGGCTCAAGCCCCCCCCAAAAGTATTTAGGACCACCCCCGACATCGTAATTTTTGAGATTTGGAGAACTTTTATATTTTTTTTTTTTGGCTCTACTGATCTTTTAAGGGTGGCATGACTATAAAACCTACCTTACCTGACTCAAGGCCACCCCCCTCCCCAAACGAAATCCGTTCAAGTCCCCCCCCCCCAAACGAAATCTTCTCAAGCCCCCCAAACCAAAATCTTCTCAAGCCCCCCAAACCAAAATCTGCTAAGCCCCCCCCCCCCAAACCAAAATCCTGGATCTGCCACTGCAAACAATTCCCATAACAGGGTGAATTGGACGTTGTAATACAGAATATCAGTTTACATTTTGGTCTAGGCTGCATTTTAACCTAACCATATCATTTCTTAAAGTTGCAGTTTGATAGCCAAAATATCTACCACCCACGCTTTAATACATACCACATACATAAATATGTATCTGGAATATATCCGTTTGTTCCAGCATCATGCTAAAAATAAGGATTTGTGATCACAATGTTTAAGTTTGAGGTCCAAGGTACAATCTGATGAACATATTAAAATATTAGGACATTTTTATTTTATGAATATGCTGGTGTAAGTTAAAAAAAGCTGGATTTATTTTGACGGGATTTAATACTGTGGGTTTCTATAAAGAACACTGGAATTCAAAAAAAGTGGGGGTAATATGTCAACATGGTTGGGCTTTTGTAAACCTAATGTATACAGTAATTTTCTGCTCGTTTTGAAGTATACATGTGCAAAATTCCTTCAAAATTGAATGGAAGCAGTAGCTTTGTATAAAGAACATTGACAATAATTAAGGGATGTAAAGGGGAAGAGAAATTGTGTTTTAGTAAAACTAATGTTGAAGTATTTTTCTCTTTGTTTTTAAGTATATACAAGGGTTGGAACTTAAAAAGTGGTTACATGTTTGCACCTGTTACTGTCCTTCAAAGCAGTCACCAGTGTTGTGTAGAACCCGTTGCCAGCGATGTGGAAGGTGTAGTATACTGTTTGCAGAGCCTGTTCTGTTGATGGTGCGAATGGAGCGGTGTAGTGCCTGTCGAATCTCCGGAACAGTTTTGAAGCGAATGCCACGAAGTGGTTCCTTCATCTTTGGAATCAAATCAAAGTCACAAGGACTTAAGTCCGGGGAGTATGGTGGATGGTACAGTACTTACCAGTCACATCAACCGAACAGAACAGCCACAGCTTGCGCTGTATGTGCCCACACATTGTTGTGCAAAATGATAGGTGGGTTGCGCAGAAAGTGTTGCTGCTTCTTTCGCAAAGCTGGTCGCAGGTGATGCTCCAAAAATGAACAGTAATACCATGCACTGACTGTCTGCCGTGGAGGAACTTAATGTGTTAGGATAACACCATTACAGTCATACATGAGAATCACCATAACTTTCACCATACTGGGGCTCTGACGCACTTTTGACTTTCGCAGCGACCCATAATGACGCCATTCGTTGGATTGGAGTTTCGTATGGTGTGGCCCATGTCTCATCCAGTGTTACAATACGGCGTAAGAAAGCCTCTCCTTCGCGCATATAGCGCTCCAAGTGCATCTGAGCAGCGTCGTAACACATCCATTTCTGCAATTCGTCAATTCATGCAGAACCTATCATGATGCAATTTTTCGCATGGCCAAGTGTTCCTTCAGGATGTGAAGCACAGTCGTATGCACTAATCCGGTTTCGTAGGTGAGCTCACGAATCGTGTGGTGTCGATCACTGTCCACTAACGCGGCAACATTATGCACTTCTTCTTCAGACGCGCTAGGATGACCTGCCCAATGCATGTCTGCCACAGTTTGCTGACCTTCGTTGAAGGCTTTTACCCAACGTGGTACTGTTCCGTACGGCAATGCCGATTCCCTGCATGCCTTTTGAAGACCTTGATGACACTCTCATGCTCTACGACCTTTGGCACATTCAATCTTGATCCAACTCCATTGTTCCTGTTTCGAAAACATAGTGACACCGATACGTTAGACCGCTTGCTCACAAGTGACTGCGTTTCCCTCAATTGTGCACACGCCAGGGGCGTGGGATGGGCGAGTCCATTTGCTTGAAGGTAAGGTAGGTATGTCAACAACGTGTGCTATCAGCAACAATAGTAGATTCTATTGCATAGTGTCTCCACAGCAGTGTTGCCACTATTTAAGTTCCAACCCTCGTATTTGCAAAGTTCCATCGAAATTGGATAAGAACTATGGGTTTGCACAAAAATGAAGTGGTGTGTAGGGGAAGAGAGTAGGTTTTTTGAAAATTTCTGTTCAGAAACCTTCTACATGAAAAAATACACATATGTGCCAACTTTCATAGTGATTGGTAAAACAATGTCGACTGTAGCTTAATGTAAAAAACACAACAAACATTAAGGCGGTTGAAAGGGGGAGAGGGGTTGGGATTTTATAAACCAAATGTTTACAGTATTTTTCATTTTATTTTAAATTATATTTATTCAGAGCTCCATCGAAATCGGATAAAAACAGTGAGTTTCCATAAGAATTAAGGGTTATAAAGGGGGCAAGGGGGTGGTTTTTGGATTTTTGTTTGATCAGAAACCTTCTTCATGAAAAAATACATATATGTGCCAACTTTCGTGGTGACTGGTTAAATAGTGTCAACTGTAGCTTTGTGTAAAGAACATTGACAAAATTAAGGAGGTGTAAAGGGGGAGAGGGGTTGGTTTTTGTAAACCAATTATAGACATTATATTTCTCCTTGTTTTAAAGTATACATATGCAAAGTTTTATTGAAATATGATAAAAACTGTGGGTTTCTATAATGATAATTGGAAATTAGGAGGGGAGGGGGTAAAAGGAGATAGGGGTGGGCTTTTGCAAATCAAATTGTGAATCTAAACCATTCTCGAATCAACTTAATCACACACACAAGATTTCATAAAAATCCGTCAGCTGTTTAGGAGGAGTTCAGTGACATACACACAGACAGAAGAAATATATGTATAAAGATATATTGTTATGGTTTTATGCCTCATCAACATCAAGGTCATTAGAGGCAGAAGAGGATTGAAGGCAAGGAACAGTAAAGAATTTGACAATGGCCTTTTCAATGAAGCATCCTGGCATTTGCCTGGTGTGATTTGGGGAAACTATGGAAAACCAAAATCTGGATGTCTGGGCATCGATTCAAACCCCTGTCGTCCCGAATGTGAGTTCAGAGTTTTACTGCTCAAACACCATGCTCAGTTTGTGAGTAATGGTGAGAGTGACTATTCATGAAATTTTATGTCATAGTCTGCAGAGCATCATCAGCCATAATGATGATCAGAACTTGTGGATACTCATAAACTTCATGAATACAATAAGTCAGTGACAAACTTCCTACACCTGCCATATACTGGTATCATATCATTATTATTATTAATTTTTTTGCAGTGTAGAGTAAAACCAAATGTTTAAATTAAATATAAGGCAGTGATCTGTAATATGTTTGGTTTGTTGACTTTTTTTAACATTGAAAGAAAAACTGAAAGGAACAGAGGAAAAAATAATAATAATATCTTGGAAAACAAATTTATAGCAGGTGAACTTACCTATTACATCTACAAGACATGGACCTTTGTACCACTTATTTAAGAGCTCTTCTTCTGGTTTAGAAACCAAATTCACCCCTGTGAGACCACTGCATGGCACAAAAGTGACATCTGATTCCCGGAAGCCAGCTTGGCGAAGAAATGAACCAAGCTTGCCAACAATTTCTTGGAATCTGTCTTGAGACCAAGATACTGTGTCAAGTTTGTTAACAGCCACACACAACTGACTGACACCTAAAAATATAAGATTATACTATTAACAAGTAATAAGATTTATCATGACATTAATACCTTAAAACATTCTGCCTTGATTGACTAACCACCTGAAACAGGAAAGTTAAAGTAAGAGAAATAAATAATTCAGATAAACTAATGTCTTACATGCATTATTAAAAAACTGTAAACAGGTTTCCTTAAATTTTTATTTTTTCAAATAAAATTTTCTCTGGCGAATATTATGTAAATTAATAATGGATAACTGATATACGTGAAGTTTAATAATACACAACCAGGGTATCTCATTAAAAGCAAATCATAGTGGGCTGGCTGCTAATGCCTGGATGGTTTTAGTTGTTTCATTCCTCATCACATATCCCAACACACTGCACATGCACCCAAGAGCACTAAACTGAATGTGATGATAACTGAGCATCGCACACTAATCTTCTCAGACTCTATGCAGTGAGATGATGTATAAAATCTTTGCAAAGATAGGAATCTAGATAGTTATAACCTATAAATACTTAGAAAAGTGCAATGATTGATATTTTTATGGTGTCTGGAATCAGCAATATATAACTTTTTTTTTAAAATTATTGACAAATTTCTATTCTATTTTGATTTTTAAAGCTGCTTTTTCCTTTGAATTGTGAAATGATATTTATATAGGATAAATAAGTCTTAAGAAGCTACATTTATTAAATTTTTCTGTAGCTATCAAATAATTAAATGATAACAAACTAATATAGCTGTCCAACAGCTTCATTAAAGAAGGCAGCTGCTTTTAAACAGTTGAGGCACTGAAATTGGATTCTGACCTAGATTTTTTACAGACACTTAAATGACCTCATTATTTTAGTGTATTTGAGATACACTGTGAATTATGCATAGTTCAAATTAAGTGTTAAACTCTAACTTCCAGCCAACACAAATGTAGAACACTCTGCAAAACAAAACTCCGTTACTTGGTGGCCTTTGGAGTCACCTAACCAGCAACACATTTATTTTTTTACTATTAAAATTTGCATTACTCTAGCATACTGCATACAGTTCCAGTTGATATTCTGCAGTGCAGGTGCCATCTAGTTGTAAGGGACATTTCCATTCTTTCAATGTAGTTAATATCAGAATTAAGGGGATCATCTCCAATACCTTTCAGTGGTTATGGCAAATGCATAATGACAGGACTGTGTGTCTATTTGCTTATTATGATGAGTTTAACCAGTAAGCAAATGCTGATTCGTGGAAAAACTACAGAACCCAAAAACCAAGAAGTGCAGTGGCACACGACGTAGCTTGATCTGTAAATTGTTGGGTTTCCATAGTCTGTATTTTGTTTAGTAAACTGGGGTAGCTTAGTGTTTTTGCCTAAGTTGTGTAATAATATTTGACACTTGGCAACACAGCTGTGCTGGCAGGAATTACTGGTGTGGGTGCCTGCATTGTAGCATGGGAGGGTGCAGAGCAGTGAGTGTGTGTTGTGTCGCTCGGAGAAGGTATTTTGCACAGTAGCTAAAATAGCTTGTGAAATGTATGGAAAACTTGTTTCAATGTAACATAAATATTAGAAAAGTTGTGTCAAGGAATGGTATTAATTTAATTCACTAGTATTTTGACCAGGACAGTGAGTTTTTCGTTCCAGCCTATGTCAAAATACCTCTCAATTTGTTTATTCGAGCTAACAGTTTGAATGTTTTGAAAGAGGAGAATTTGTGCTGTTCTTGTCTTAACAACATGCCATAATCCACTAATTGAGTGGTTAGCTAACACTTGGCTGACAATTTCTGAGGATATTTGATAGCAACAAATGCCAGGATAGCTCACAACAAGGTAATACCAAAAGGACCATTCAATTACCTTCCATGTTATGTCTCATCCAAAAGCTCTACACACAAAAGAAATTGGAAACAAAGGTGCTACCGTAAGGTGATAACGTAAGGTATATAATGGTGATTCAGTTGTATAACAGCTAATAATAAAATATGTGATAACAGCAGACAGGTATCCAGATAATTACAACATGGATTTTGGTAACTTTGTTTTTAAAACTTATCTTAACAGAACATAAATATGTTGAAAAGTGCAGAGTAGCCTGGTAAATTAAATCTCTGCAAATAAACTATTAATAATGTTAATAACTGCAACTTTAATATACATATGTAGTAAGTTCTTTTCAATGCTTTATTCACGTTAAGAAAATTAAAAAGTAAGAAACTTAAACAAACAAGATCCCATTACCTAACGAACGAACCAGCAAAGCATGTTCTCTTGTCTGGCCACCGCTCTCAAATCCTGTCTCAAATTCTCCTCTTGTTGCATCTACTACTAAAATAGCAACATCTGCCTGGTAGCACCAGTTATCATGTTTGGTATGAAGTCTTTATGGACCTGGAGCATCCAGAAGAGTTATTATTTTAGAAGGAGTTTCAAATTTTGACTGCCCAACATCCATTGTTATTCCACGAGACCTGTAGAATCAAAGACCATTAAACTGTTTTCCATGTAAACATTTCAGTCAAAAGCTCTACACACAAAAGAAATTGGAAACAAAAGTGCTACCATAAGTGATAACATAGGATTATGAAATGGTGATTTTCTTGATGATGCAATTTTGGATGTCTCTGTGACAAATGAGATGAAAGAGAATGCTTAAACTGTTCGCTGGTGAAACTATATGTAGTTTAAAAGAGAAATGGAAATCACAGACAAATTTTCTGCAGACTCAGTTGCCATTAGGATTCAATTTTTTTTAACTGCTTAACGTCTCTTAACAGCGAGGTCTTTAGAGACGGGAGAGGATGGGGGGCAAGGAATTCGGCCATGGCCTTTTGAAGGAAGCATTCCGCATTTGCCTGGAGTGATTTGGGAAACTATGGAAAACCCAACTCTGGATGCCCGGAACAGGGATTCGAACTGCCATCCTCTCGAATGCAAGGCCAGAACATTAACCGTACACCTCCACACTTGGTATTAGGATTCAAAGCACTGTAATACATCATTAACAATTGCAACCACACATTTTCTTAAACAAAGTTTCTTTTATTTTTTGGTAATCCAAAAACTTAGGTGGTGATATCATCAGAAAACTGCAAAACATGAAATTAAATAAATTTGTTCTTCACGATATTCTGAAAATTTATTTCAGAGAACAACATCAAATAATCAGTATCAGCACCTACGATCAAAGCTGAAAACTTTCACTGATAACCCACACATTTTCTCGTAAACAAAAGTAATGATTAATCATCCACTATGCACCCAATGTAAGTTACCTTAGAATTTTTCCGATTCTTATAATGAAGTTTGTTTACAGTAGTATGGGCATAGGTGAACCACCTGATACCACAGCTTTAGAGCCATTTACGCAGCTAACTAAAGTAATCTAAACTATTAATAGAGATAATAAATCAAGTTTTAAATAGCAAATCCACATTCTAAACCTACCTAAACAGCTGTAGCAGGATATAATCCACCACAGTAAATGCAATATTTTGTTATGATGTAATTTCACTATAATCCAACATTTTTCTTCAATATGTGAGTACTTCATAATATTAACAGTTAAAAGATAATAAATTTTGTCATAAAGAAATCATAATAATGGGATTAATGATGTTAAAAAACCAAAAAGCCAGCATAGAATCTTATTACGTAAATATGCACTCTAAAATTCATGAAATCAGATGTTAGAAGTGATATAAGAAGTCAGTTTATATCGCAAGACAAACGATATCTTCTCCTGCACAACATACTAAAATGTTTGAAAGTTCTATACAGTTTGAAGATTGTTTTTAAATATAATATGGTAAAGCCAAACATGTGCCGATAGAAAAATTAATGATTTCAAACTATACACATAAATTCAGGGGGAGAAAACACCTTCAGAATATACCACAGTTAATTTGAAACAATATTTTGTAAGTCTTTTCGAGAAACACGTAGTATTATAATCATGATGAAACAAAACTGTGATATTTTTAATATGTCTGCTTTGTTGTTGCCAGACCCAGAAGTAAGTTATTTCAAAAATTAATTATAAATTAGATAAAGCAGGTAAAGACTTAAAGAAGAGCTCTATAGGTATTTGAGAACAAGTAGAAACTTTTAAAATATGTTTTAAAGCCATTATGATATTATTAGTGGGGTCGAAATCATCAAAATTAACTTTGTATCTAGAAGAATAAACAGATCATATTTGGTACTAAAAGAAAGATAAATCCATTAGAAAGTGTAATTTTTTTTTTGAAACCTATAACTTTAAAACTGTGGAAGTTGTTAAAAGATTTCTTAACATCACAAAATGACTTTTTACGGCAAATCCGTTATAAATACAGAAAAATTTATAAGGATCTAAATTTTTAAAGAACATAAGCTCTAGCTGCTGGTAAACTTTCAGAAAGATAGGTGTAATGTGAGCTGAGATAGGAAGAACTATTTTGTAGACTATGTATGAATACATCGGTTTCATGCCAGTTTAATATTTGGACGGGAGGTGTTTTAGTCAGGATATATATATAGTCAGCGTGTGCAAACGTTGTCTTTTGCCGGTTTACATTCAGAGTAATAAGGTGGTAGGTCGGTGGAGCGCGTTGTGCTCGAGGCAGGAGGTGTGTGTGTGTGTAGATCCATGTGCGTGGTTCCACCATGATAGAATTTTGGTAGCTGAGTTGAACTTTTGTAACATCCATGTGACTGTTAACTTTATATAATGGGGTTTGGTTTTGTCTGCTCGCGTTTCACTACTTGCAATCTAAAGAGTTGGTGAAGAATTTTCAATAGCCATCAATTGTTTTGAACTTGTAAATTTATTCAAGAATATAGTGAACTTTGAATTTGAAACAATAGCAGTGACTTTCATTAAGATTTTGATCAAATCTTTCCTATCTTGGGGTTCAAATCAAGACAGGGGGTGGCCGATATAAATTCAAGCAATTGATAATCCTGTGGCTACATATTACAAGGTTGGAGCTAAGGTGATAAACTGTATATTCCAACCCCAGTAAGCATTTGGTTATTACAACAACAAATTCTTGTGGCAATAAATTGGCACATTCAGTCTCCTAGACATTTTTGTAATTGATAAATACAAAATTTAAAATCCCTAAACATAACTCACAACTAAATGAAGTAAGACACTAATAAGGTTCTTGACAAAATGATTACTAAGTACTGAGTAGCTTCTTAATCAGATATTTTCCATACACAAGACCAGAGATGGCAAATCAAAGGCATGCATGTCAATGATAGCATGTGACCAAATAATTTGGGCATGGCATTAAAAGCAGGTACCTTATCAATATAGATGATTTATTTTTTTGTCTACATAATTTAAGGTCATAGTAACAATGTTCATCGTGAATAAAACTACCGGTGCCAGAATGACTACAGATTGCACCAAAGAGGTAGAGTTCGAGCGAATTTCTGACTGAATGGACAGAGCAAGCGCAGGAAGTGAGGTGGCGGAAGAGACACTAAGAACACTTATTTACCTTTTTCTAATGTCATTCTTGCTGTTGTTAAACTAATTTAGTTAAAACAGCTGCTTAGATAAGTTTGTTAGAGTTATACACGGCAAGTTTGGCAAAAAAAAAAAAAAAAAAGCGCAAGATAGGTGTAATAGACAACCTTGCTTGATTGAGAAATATTGCATGATTGATAAATGAGGTAAAATGATGTGTGTTTTATTAACTATAAAAGTTATGTAGAACATCATCTGTAAAACGGCACTATGAAACAAATCGTAAACCTCTTTGTCACAAAAGCGAACCAGAGCAAAAGGAATTCATTGCATGTACAATTAAAGAGTGAAATAAACAATTAACATCTATGATTTAGTATGTTAGCTAGGATTGTAATAATAGTGTTGCAAGTTTTTTAATTGCAAATGTTATTGCTCGGCACGGTAAACCTTTTACTGAGGGAGAATATTTGAAGGACGTCTGGTTAACATGCCCCATTTACTTTTTGAAGACTTTAAAAATAAAGATAAAATAATTCAGTGCATCAAAGATACTTCTTTATCCAGAAACACAACAAAAGATATAATATTAAAACTGGCGGAAAATGTAAAAGAACAACAAACAAATAACATCAAGTCATCTGCTTTTATATAACTGTCTTGATGAGTTGATGAAAGTACTAATGTAACTAAATCTGGTCGTTTAGCTGATCTGCTCGATAGTGTGTACTAACAAAGATCAAGGAAGAATTAATTGTGATAGCATTGTTACCAACAACTACTAACACAGACATTTGTATGGCTGTTAAAAATTCACTTAATGGAAAGAAGTAGACTAAAGCAAAATTGTTTTGATAATGACTGATGCTACTCCAAGTATGGTGAGCAAAATGAATAGTTTTATCAGTTTATTTCAAACAAATAAAGTACATCCAATTCTTGAATTGCAGTCCATCATTCATCAACAAGCCTTGTGTGCAAAGTGTGAATTCACCTCCTTTGATAATATGATGCATGTAGTCACAAAAATAGTGAACCTCATGTCATTGCATGTTTTAAATAAGTGAAAATTTCATGCTTTGTTAGATGAAATCAACTTGTACAGTGGCTTACTGATCTATAACAATGTTCACTGCAGCAATGTACTTTAAAGATTTGTTGATTGTTTGGAAGAAATCAGACTGTATTTACAAAACTAGAGGAGTTCCCGGCGTTGCCTGGTATAGGTGCTTGGTATAGTTGGTGTAGACACGGTTCTTATTCAAGAAATGAGAAACATGTATACCAAGTTTCATAAACTTTGCGCCATCCATTTCCAGATTTAAAGCAAATCTAGGTTACCTGCCCCCATCCAAGAAAGTAGTGTATTGAAATTGATTTACCCATAGGCTATTTTTATTCATCCAAAATTATTTATATGTACCAAGCTTCATTAATTTGGTTCCAGCCATTTCCGGTACTAAACTAAGTGGCAATTTAGCCACACAGTTCTAAAAAATGGGGTGGGTTAGATGCTTTGATGTGGAATGTCTGTTTAATTTAGGTCCAGGCTACATTTCAACATAATTACAACATCTGAAAATGTTGCTGTACGAAAATCGAAACATGAACCACACGTGCTTTACTACATACCACATACATAAAATTTATCTTGTGTGAATCTGTTCATTCAAGCACTCTGCAAAAAATACAGATTTTAAATGGATTTTCAGAATTTTAAAGCTTGGAGTCAAAGTTAAAATTTGACGTACATCTTAAGACATAACGACACATTTATTTTACGAATGTTTTAGCATTATCTGAAAACTGCGGAATATATTTTGACTGAGTTTTCATTTTCTGTATCTCAAAACCTGTAACACATCTTAGAATTTCGCCTAGTGAAATTAGTTGCTGAGATAGCAAGTTCAGTTGAAGTATATGGTACCATCCTTTTAAAGCCATTTTTATAGTCAATTTTGATAAAAATTCCCAGTAATATGTACTATATAAGCATTCATTCAAGTATGAATAGTAAATTCAAGAGTTAAATTCATTTAAACAGCTGTTAAGAAACTTAACCTTAGATTTGAACATGTAAGATTTGACTTTCATATAACTTTGCTAAATGAGTATATTTCTTTAGTTCAGAAGATGTTTAGGTAAATAGATAGCCAGAAGATGATTAAGTTTGTTATTAGAAGGTCATACTTTGAGTCTAAATATGTTTAAGAGTGATTTGCCAGGTTTAGAATTTTGTCACGTAATTTTCCATTCTAAAATCGAAGTATTCAGTCATTAGCAAACAGTTAAGAAGTCAAGTGATAGATAGAAAGTAGCGTAATTTTGGTTAAACAACATATTAAAATTTTAGAAAGTTTAATGCATTTTTAATATCGTTTTTGGATATAATTTGGTATAGCAAGACATGTGCTTCATGTAAAAGTTAAATATTTCAGTCTTATTCGGGAATTTATGAGAAGAAATTATGTTTCGGAGTAAAGTTTATTTAAATATAAGGATTTCTGAAAAAGTTTTATTTCAAAATATTAAAGCATTTGATTGTAATAAAGGAAATGGGTTTTGGCGCGAGAAAACGCTTGACGAGATGGTGCGATATCTTACGGCATTCGGGAGGAATAATATTATAAAATTCGTAATAAATCAGGGAATATACTTAGAGATTCCAAATTTTTACAGTAACCGTTTTTCAATAGGGAAATTTGTTTGGAGTTATTTTCAAGTCGATACGTTGAATATTTCAAGTAGTCAAATTTTGTTTTCGAGTTTTATACCACTTTCAAAATTAGGTAAAATACTTTATTTGATATCAGAGGATAGATGAGCAATAGGAGAACAGAAAACATTTGTTTCAGCTGTAGGAGTAATATTTCAAAAGTTATGGCAATCACATCTTTATGACTCTTTTCTGGCGAAACTATTAAAGTTACGAAAAATTTTATAATAACTTGACGTTTGTAACAATATCTAGCAACTATCAAAATTTCAGAAAGCTAGGATTATTTTTGGTGTTCTTGATCAAATGTATTGCGAAATATTCGTCAGAAAACTGATCAGTTATCGGATAAAGTCCATGGGAAAGTGGAAGAGGTTCCCACGGCTCAAGCAGCATCATCCTATAAATACCCCCTCCAGAAGCTACTCTCACCCCAGACCAACAGCGGCAGTTTCAGAGTACGTTACAAGTTATGTAGGGCGTAGCTAGGTTGGCTCGTGGCGCAGCAAATTACAACTTGCGATTATGGTTGCATTTGAAATTCATGGTTAAAATCAAGTAAAACCTCATGTAGTTAAGTGACAGTGGGGGCGTGAGGTTTGGTCATGCTCGAGTGATTAGTCAAAACTGTAAATGTTTTTCGGAGA
>JARYHS010015363.1:0-25119 GCA_031002005.1 Vandiemenella viatica
AAAGGGTATCATATGGTTGCAGTTCATCCCACTATATTCAACTTATATGTGGAGGAAGCTATAAAAGAAGTAAAAGAGGAATTTGAATGTGGCTTAAGTGCTCACGAAGACAAAACCAGTAACCAATAATCAGTATAATAGGATTTCTGATGACACTGTCCTGTTAACAGGACGGACTGAGTATATGGAGGAGTTACTGAATAACATGAACAAAATAATAACGGTATTCTGTAATAAATACAGATCAAAGCAAGACAAAGTGTAAAAGAAATATAATAGGTTAAATATAAATGGGATTGGATGCAAAACTAGAAGTAAATAAATTCTGTTACTAGGAAGTAAAATTACAACTGATAGCCGAAGCAGAAATGGTGTTAAATGTAGAAAAGCACTAGCAAAAAGAACCTTCATGAAAAAGTAGTTTCAAATATTGTCCTAGAACCAGAAGAGAACTTTTTAAAACTGTATGTATGGAGCACAGCACCTTATGGTAACGAAGCATGGACTTCAGGAATGCCTGAAAGAAGGAAAATTGAAGCATTCGAAATGTGGTGCTATAGGAGGATGCTGAAAATTAATTGGACAGTTAAACCACGAAATTAATATGTTTTGGAAATGATGGCTGGCGAAAGATGTTTGTGGAAGAATCTTACACAAACAAGAAACAGATTCGTGGCTCCTTTTTTAAGACATGTGGGATTGGTTATGTATGAAGCAGATAACGGTGGACGTGTTTTAAGAGAGGTGTTTTGAGATGAAGGGGAAAGTGCAAAACAAGAAGGGATAGTGGTTTATATCAAACCACTCGAGAGACTGACGATAGTAAAATAAGAGATGAAATAAGACAGAAGGTGCCGGCCGATTGAGACCTACTCTCGCGAAACACATCGATGGGGCCGACAGCTTAACGTCAAAATCCGGCGGATGAATCACTGTCAGAAGTGTGGTATGCATTAGTTCCTTACGCGCTACAGAGAGGTTTGGGATTTAACCCAGGACTTTCGTGCACCATCTGATAATTAGTAATAATGCACCGCCACCGAAACATGTCCCAGTTCTAAAAAGCTCAAATCAGTTGACGCCGCGCATCATCACGGAGCTATAATGACCCGAAACGAGGAAGTTGGCTATAGAAGTATAGCATTTAAAAATCAAATACTTTTAACCTCCGTCACATGCTGTTTGGTGCAGACGTGTAAATTCCAATTGAGGTAGCTGACTCAATCTCATACCACTGCGGTGCAAGACAATCTTCTTATATCTATCACCTTAGCAATATATGAATTTTATGAGCGGAACAGAATATGAAGCATCCGGCATACTTAATTTCTTTAGTTTATAGCTGCTAAGAATAGAAAAAAAGGGAGAGGGGTTGAGAATGAGAGACAGAAAATATAAATTTGAATTGCTTTTCTGATTTCAGAGATTGTTTTGGAAACTCACCCTCTCATCAAATCATGTCACTTCTACCGACATTTTATCATTTACGATTATTAACTTTGCTTTAAGTAGATTTCTAAATAATTTTATGGATGTAATCGTAGACCAGATACGACTACTAATGAAAAAGTAAAGCGCATTCGGGAGGAGATGGCTTCGAATACCTCCATCCATCGAGATTTGTTTTTTCTTTGGTTTCCCCAAATCACTCCAAGTAAAAGCTGGTATAGTTCCTTTAAAAAGCCAAGGCCGAATTCCTTCCAGTTCCTTTTCCGCATTCCTTTCCCGCCTCTAACGACCTCGTCATTGACGAAGCTTAAGGGGGCATCCATAACCTACCGAAAACGTTAAAAGAATTTAAAGTTAAAATTTGTAGAGGGCAAATGTAGGTGAGTGAAGGATAGCGAGAAGTTGGGTGTGTAGGGAGATTGCCACGGGAGCGTGTGCTCCATTGCAATTAAATTAAACTAAATAAATTATGTGAGGTCTTTTTCTTGGTTTCAGGATCCCCCCCCCCCTCTGGTAAGATTTAGTCCGTGAGGGCCCCCCCCTACAAATTGCCCTTGCAACTTTTGGAGACCTTTTTTTTAAGTCGCATCCTTCCAAAGCCAGGTTACACCTTTTTTTTTAGCTCTACAGTCAAAAAAAAATATTCCAAATTCACATGTGATACTTTAGCCCCACTTATCCTCCCTCTTAACGCCAGCCCTGCTTGAACCAATCGTCGAAAACTAGCATAAGGGGGATTAGGGAATTACCATACCATGTGTAGGCTGCCACTAACACTAAAACACAAATGGCTACGTTTAGAGTGATACTGCGATCAGGAAGCATGGACTGCTATTGAATTGCTTCACATTGTGTTCAGCGATGAATGACGGTTCTATTCTATCTCAGATGATCATAGTAAGTATGGCAGCAACCCAGAGAGATGTACAATGTTTTGGTGATGCACAACATTGTTTCTCTTGGCGCCATGGTATGATTTCAGGAAGCGATTGAAGGAACTCTGACAGCACAACGGTTCATCACCTTCATCCTCTCACACGACAATATTATGGTGCCAAAAGGACAATGCTTGTCAACACATGGCACAACTTATCACCAATAAGATCACCTGATGTGTCGCTGATAGAACGTGTGGGACGAGCTCGTATGTCAACTCAGTCTTAGGTTCAGTATTCAGGATATCAAGAATCAATTACAACAGTTATGAGCCATGTTGTCCCTGCAGAGGATACAATGGCTTCATGACACCCTTCCCAACCAAATCAGTGTATGCATTCAGGCCAGAGGGGATGCAACATCATACCGATAAGTGGGCTCATACTATCAAGTTCTTTGTAAATTTGATTCAATTTTGTAAACTCTGAAATAACCTCTCAACCTATGAAGTTCCATTTTCCCCCTCCTTCTGGATGCTTTTTTGTCAGCTAGTGTAATAAAATACACAACTATTACACTAGAGGTAAAAATAATGTTCACATGGATTACAAGTAATATTTTGTTCAAAAAGGGGTCCAAGAATCAGGGACACATATTTTCAATAAGCTTCCAATCCAAGCTAAATGTCTGGCAGGAGATAAGATTTAATTCATAAAAAAATTAAATTATTTTTAGTTAACAATTCTGACTACTCTACTCAAGTAATTATGACATAATGATAATTAGTGTAAGTATTATTCTGTGACAGTATACTTTTGTTATACAATTGTTCATATAGAAGCTGAAATCTTTCACATCCAACATAGACAGTCTCTTATATTGGGATCTATGGAAAATGAATGTATTGTATTGTTATAACAATGAAATATGACAGATGGGGACTGTTGAAAGATATATGACAGGGAGTTTTGTACAAAAGTTAGGTGATGGGGTCAATGCTGTGGGCAATCACAGGCTGCTCCTACAGGCCATACTGTTTACACTGACAGCCATAGCAGTTCCCATAGTATGAGTCACTAATTCATAGTGAGAGGTGTCAGAATCTTTCCATAAACTAACAACCTTTTTGAACTCTATAGATGGAAGCTAATTAATCCAACTCAACCACCAGCTACTTCATTGGGTTCATACTGGGTAATAACCTACAACTAGTAAATTTATTACCTTCCCATTTTGTTATTTTAAATTATTTACAATTTTTATCATTATTACTTTAAAAAATTGTCACAATTTCCAATATTATACTTTAATCATTTTATTTTTATCTTAACACACTCTGTCACCAACCTTTATTTTCTGCCATTTACATGTTGGCATGTGTGTACCCATCAATTTACCGTAAATTCCGCTATCCTTTTTTTGTTTCAATATTGCCTTAATATGTTTTTCTCATCATTAATCAGAATGTTTTCTTGAACTCAAAAATACAACTTGAAGGTTCCTGAAACAAAATCTTATGGGACTGCCAGTACTTCTACACATAAATACACGATTATTGCTACATGCTTAGTTACCACTGAGGTGGTAAAGGACTGGACGCAACAATCAGTAAGGAACTCAGCCTTAGCCTTTTGAAGGAACTATCCCAGCATTCTCCTGGAATGATTTTTGGAAATCAATGTAAACTGAAATCTGGATGATTATTCATACCTGAACACTCCCTAATGCCAGACCCAAGTGTTACACCACACCCACACTCAAATGCACTTACTCTATTAAACCATTCCAGAGGCCAAAATAGTATTTAACAATCATTAAGAGACCTCTAAATCTTATATGCTCCATCTTTTTAAATATAAAAAAATGTAATAAATATTGTTCATGAAAAGTAATTTGTCAAATGTTTTCGAGCCATTTATATTTGAGGGTTTTATGGTAGCAACTGTCAGTTTATGTGTTATTCTTTCAAAAACGTTTTTAAGATTTCACAAAAACATTATTACATACACTCGGTAGAGAATGTTTACCTGATTTAATAAAAACTGCATGCTATCGGGCTTATTACTTTTTTTCCACACAGCTTTTTCAAAGCGTTTATTGGAAAGTTGGAACCAATGAACCATTACTGGGAAACCAGTACAGAAGCATATGCTATCTCACAATTAAATTAAATCTGTTCCACCCTCCCTTATGTATTTATTTCTTGTCTCACTATATTATATGTAGCTTTTCATATTGTCATAGCTACATTGCACTTTCTAGCAAACATGTGGCAACACTGAAAATACAGTATACACAAATGAAGGGCTTTGTGAAATACTGCCAACAGATGACATCAATGTGTAGAAGTTACTCAGTAACATCATATTTAAAAATCAGTGTACTATTAGCTCTGCTCTAAAATGGTTGGTGGTAGGATATCCTGCATATCTGTCATTAATTTATAGTGCTTATTTTAATCTGTGTGATTAGCATCTCATTCCATTACTGAAGCATTATAAGAGGAAACTTTAATTGTAATTTGACTACAGGAGATTTGGCTTAATCCAACATTGACAATGAGCTGTGGATACAGTTTTGCCATATGGCACTAGCCAGCACAAACATCCACACCAGCTATATTATGCCACATGATCTTGGCTTGCCATATGGCACACTATAGATGCACCTTTACACATTCCCAGCAATCTCTAAGCTATTTTCCAATGAATCCCATCTCGGCTCCTGCATTATTTCAGTTAATGATTGTGTTCAATGTTAATTTCCACAAACAAGTCCCATATCTGATACACAAAATGTGGATCTCATACTACAACAGCATATTATTTAACAACATTTTATAGCTAACTCTATCAAATACCTTGCATAAATTTAGTGCTACACTGTAAACTTGGCCCCCCTTTTTGATTTCATCAAAAATTTCTTGCATACAGTCCACCGAAATTCAGAAGAATGTACTTGCCTAAAGCTGTGTAGCAGAGTTGCAAACCTGTTTATTTTCTCATAGAAATTTCTTGTATAATTGCATATCTTTCCATCAATTTACCTATTTCAAACTAACTTTCAACCCTGTTTGTAACATGTCCTTCAGGTATCGGTACTATTATAAAACTTTTCTACTTCTCTGGTAATCAGAAAGATTCCAGAATAAATTAGCTAACAGTACATGATAAGGCACAGTGCTGATTCCACTTATCTTTAATATATCATTACTATCACAATCCAAACTGGCCCTTTTACTCTTTTTCAGTTATTTCATAATATCCTGAATAAATTTTTTTAGTTTGTTCGTTACTGGTTTTGTGGAGGAGCTTCCTCTATGATTTATACCCATCCCTGAACAATGGTCACTAATCTACTCATTAAACCATTTGCGTAATATCTCCACCTGTTTCAAATCCTCAGTAACTTCTTGATTATCTACAATTCTTTGAATACCTTTCCATCAATTTTCTAACATGGTCAAATTTCTAGACACATCATTCAGTGGTTCCACTGTACTCAGCTCTCAATTTTTATCATTAATTTCTCCTTGCACCATTCCCACTTCAGCTCCACTGTAATTGTGCTCTCCTTCAATGGACCCTCTACTGAAATAAATGCCTTTTTTGTATTTATACCTATAACATCTTAAATTCTGAACACTAGTTTCCTGAATCCTAATATACATAAAAACTGTTAAGTAATCTGGATGAATCAGAAATGATCAACAGCATGAGGATGCAGAAGGCAACAGGAAACCACTGCATTAAAGACACAAAGTGTATCCCAAGGACATTACATATATTGTGATGGCTTCTTCCTGGGTAAAATATTCCACAGGTAAAATAGTCCCCCAATAGGATCTCCGGGTGGGGACTACACAGGGAGGTGTCATCAGAATGGATAGAAACATTCTATAAGTCGGAGCGTGGAATTTTAGAAGTCCGAATAGGGCATGTAGGTTAGAAAACATCAAAAGGGAGATGGAACAACTTAAGTTAGATGTTGTTGGGATTAGTGAGATTAAGTGGAAGGATGCACAGGATTTCTGGTCTGGGGAACACAGAATAATTAACACAAAAGCTGTCAGTGGAGTTACTGGTGTAGGTTTTGTAATGAATAAGAGAGTAGGGAAACGGGTGAGTTATTATGAACAGTTTAGTGACAGGATTATTTTCATGAGGTTAGAAACTAAACCCGCCCCAACCACTTTAGTACAACTGTAGCCTATATGCCAACGTCAAAGGAAGATGACGAAGAAATGGAGAAATTATACGCCGAAATTGAAGAATTAATTCAATATGTGAAAGGGGAGGAAAATCTAATAATCATGGGTGTTTGGAATGTGATAGTGGGAGAAGGAAAAGAGGGGAATACTGTAGGAAGTTTTGGTGTAGCAAAAAGAAATGAGCAAGGAAGTAGATTGTTAGAATTTTGTAAAGAATATAAGCTAGTCGTGGCAAACACTATGTTTAAGAACCATGCAAGAAGGGTATACAAACGTCTAGGGGATACAGGCAGACATAAGCTAGATTATATCATGTCAAAAGGAGATTCAGGAATCAAGTTCTAGACTGTAAAGCGTACCCAGGAGCAGACATAGACTCTGACCATAATTTGATAGTAGTAGATAAGGAAGCAATATAAGCAGAACTGACTGGAAGTGAATAACCTGAAACAATCTAACAGGAGAGAAAAATTTGCAGGTAAAGTAGATGCTGCGTATAGGAAGATCAAACCAAATTTTGAAGAAATGAAGAAAAGAGGTTTAAACATTAAAGCTACTGATGGGAAACTTCTTTTAAGTTCAGACAATAGAGCTAACTGATGGAAGATATACTTAGAGATACTGTATGATGGGAATGACTAGAACATGGAAAAGGAAGGCGATGTCGACATTGATGACTTAGGAGATCCTGTTTTGAGGACAGAATTTGATAGAGCTCTGAATGACTTGAAAACAAAATAAGGCAGTTGGAATTGGTGAGATACCTGCAGAACTTCTTAAATTCCAAGGAGAAGAAGGAATCAAAAGATTATTTAAACTGATATCAAAGTTATGAAACAGGAGAAATTCCAACTGATTTTGATAAAAATATCATCTTCACACTTCTGAAGAAATCATAAGCTGAATAATGTGAGAATATCGCACGATTGGTCTAACATCACATGCTTCAAAATTACTGACCAGAATAATATACAGAAGAATGGAAAGGGTAGTAGAAGAGATAATAGCTGAAGATCAGTTTGGGTTTAGGAAAAATCGTGGCACGAGGGAAGCAATTCTGGCTTTAAGATTAATACTTGAAGCGCAGATCAAGAAAAACAAAGATACTTTTATGGAGTTTTTTGATTTAGAAAAAGCTTTTGATAACGTTAGGTGGGACAAGATGTTAAATTTTTTAAAGAAATCAGATCTTAAATAGTGAGATTGAAGAATACCTTATAAAATATATAAGAATAAAGTGGCTATAATAAAAGTAGAGAATCATGAGACACATGCATCAGATAAAAAGGGTGTGAGACAAGGTTGTAGTCTATCCCCGTTAATATTCCACCTGTATGTAGGGTAAGCAATAAAGGAAGTAAAAGAGAAATTTCCATGTGGTATAAGTGTTCAGGAGGAAAAAATCAGTATGCTACGATTTGCGAAAGACATTGTCTTGTTAGCAGAACAGGCTGAGGATATTAAGAAGCTACTGAATGGCATGAACAAAATACCGAAGGAAGATTTTGGACTGAATATAAATAAAATGAAGTCGAAAGTGATGAGATGTAGCAGAAATGATACCAATCACAGTACATTAAATACAAAAATATGATCGGATGCAACAGGAGAAGTAAGTGAATTCTGCTACTTGGGAAGCAAAATTAAAAAAAATGGCCAAAGCAGGAATGATGTTAAAAGCACAATAGCACTAGCAAAAAGAGCCTTTATAAAAAAGAGAAATCTTTAAGATTCAAATATTGAGCTAGGAATAAGAAAGAACTTTTTAAAACTCTATGTGTGTAGCACAGCACTTTATGATAGTGAAGCATGGACTTTAGGAATACCAGAAAGAGAGAAAATTGAAGCATTTGAAATGCGGTGTTACAGAAAAATTCTGAAAATTAAGTGGACAGACAAAGCACGAAATGAATGAGTTTTGGAAATGATGGGTGAGGAAAGAAGTTTGTGGAAGAAGCTTACAGAAAGTAGAGACAGGCTGGTATGTCATACTTTGAGACATGATGGATTGGTCAATTTGTTAGTGGAGGGAACAGTCGAAAGTAAGAACTGTGCAGGGGGAACAGAGAATAGAATATATGCAGATAATTGAGTACATGCGTTGTAAGGGGTATGAAGAGTTTAGCACAAGATAGGAAGGAATGGAGGATTGCATCAAACCAGTTGAAAGACTAATGACAGCAAAAAAAAATTAATACCAGAATAATAACAGCGATATACAGACATATAAACTGCCAATAACACCCAAACTAATTTATTTACGATTTTCTTATTTGCATTTTTAAGCTACTCAGTATCTTCTCTCCTGCCATACCTTAAGTATTAGAAAAAACTGAAAGGCAAATCTAAAAAGCAATTACAGAAAATATACCATACGGTAAAATATGAAACACATGTTTTAACTATACTACCATACTGTTTGTGATTTAATAGGCTACTTCCTTTACTTAGCCGATACATCTCCAATAGAAAAAATGCAGGAAATTTATTACTTCATTTAATAGCAAATCAATTAATCCTGCCAAACTGATCTTCTTATCAAATGATGCACTTTGATGTTCCCTCTGGCAAGTACCTTTCCACCATATAATCATACAAAACATCTCCCTCCTCCCCCTTTGTCTGTGTACCTATCATTTTAATTTTGGCATTTATTTTCATTTCATGGTAACCTGCCATTCTAAATAGCATCCTAATATCCCCACAGCTGTTCACAATTCTCTATTGTTTCTACACTTTACAGATCCCTTTGTTAACTGCTCACAATCCTGTCTGATTATATCACAAGGAAACAATATAACTTTCTTGGCACTACCATGTGTCAGAGGTTTCTCACTTCCACCTCCCCTTATGCCACATTTCTCACCTTGAATATTTGTATTCCTACAGCTTACAAATTCCTAGATCCCCAATAAATATCCTACATCATTACAGTGATTTTACCCTTTTCATAACTTTTCTATGATTCACAATCAAATGCCTTGGAGAGGTGCAGTGCAATAATGTCATCGACATTTTTTCCTGGACAGAGGAAATACCTAAATCAAGGTCATGGTTCAAAAATATAATTCTGAAACATTCAAAACAGACTGACCAATTATTTTAGATATTGTAGCAGACAGAACACTCACTATCTGCAAACCATAAAAATTGTTAAGTTTATCAATTCACGCTAATGCAGACATATAAATGGATACTTAAGTAAATATTTTATGAATTCATTAAATAGAATTTATGTGAAAATATAGGTTACAAAACCGTAGCTATTTAATTGCTGAATATCATGTGGAAGGGGTGGGGGGGGGGGGTAGTTATTATAGGACTCATAGTTATCAAATATAGCAGGGGTTACAAAGAGGGCAGATAGATTCATTTATGGAAATTACCACAAAACAATTCATAACAGATATGGTAAATAAGCAGGGTTGGGAGTCACTGGAAGACAGAAGACGTGTGAAGAAATTGCTGAGAACGTCTAAAGCTCACATATGCTTCGATGGATATTGGCACACTTGACTCCAGGATAAGGGAGGGGGGAAAATTTACTTTTGCAGGTAACAGAAATTATGGACAATTTAATTGAATGCCAGGAAGAATTAAAAATGTATAGAGAGTAAAACTAGATGTGTGGTGAAATTTCCTCACAGAGAATTTAAGTTTTAAAGAGATCAAGTGCATAGGGAAACTGCCATTGAAGTGTATGCTCCACCATAATTAAGTTCAAACAATAGATGTGCACATAAGATGGACTTATTTATAATAATTTTAGTATACAGAACCAAATGCTTTAAATTACTCCCCCCCCCCCCCCCGTCATTCACACACACAAAATTGTTAGCTGGAAACAAAATGTTGCTCGAGGCTTTCTGTGATAACCATGCAGTATAACTGTTATTTAACTCAGTGAGACAAATCAAAAGAGAAGATTAATTGTTTTCGATGTCTTGCTTAATTCTAAGTTATTGAATGTCAAACATTAGGGGGATTTTATCATTATCGTGGCGCCACAATATGATGATTGATTCTTATAGAACTCGACAAAACAAATCGAAAATAAAGAATAAAATTTTTATATCTCGCTTGGTTCTCGAGATATCGTATCACAAAATTGACGTAGTTAGGTTGAAACACGGCCTGGACCAGAAGAAACATTTCGCTATAGCCAAATTTGATGATGAACTCTTACGTAACTCGATGAGACAAATGGAAAATAAAGAATAAAGTTTTTTGATATCTCGCTTAGTTCTCGAGATATAGTATCTCAAAAGTGATGAAGTTAGGGTGAGATCCGGCCTGGACCAAAATTTTTTTTTACACCAAAACCACCATATCTACATGGTGGAAATGCACTATAGGTGTTTTATTTTCTTCCTAGTGATTGTTGTTAGGTTGAAATACGGCCTGAACCAGAAGAAAAAACATCAAAAGCAGAAGGAACTATACCTATGGCTGATTTTTAACATGCTGTATCTCGAAAACCAAACGAGATATCAAAAAATTTTATTCTTTATTTTCGATTTATTTCGTCGAGTTCTGCAAGAATTCATCATCAGATTTTGGCGCCACGGTAATGATAGAACTGCCAAAATTAGTTATGTTTAGTTCCTTGTGGCTTCAGCAACATTTTTTTTTTTTTTTTTTCTGTTCAAGGCTGCTTTGCAACCTAACCACAACTGCTTGGAGGAAAACAAACAAGCCATTGCGTATGCACAGCATGTATTTCCTTGTTGCGTAGTGGATTTTTTTTTTTCCTGGTCCTATCTACATTTCAACCTAACCATCCCAATTTTGCCATACACTATCTCGAGAACTAAACACGATATCAAAATAAATAAAAAATTGTCTCGTCAAGTTACATGAGAATCCATCATCAAATTGCAGCACCACTGTTTCATAGAATACCATTGGTTTAATACAGAATCACTGCAGCTGATAATTTATGTAGATTCTACTCAAGGAAACGGTGATGAAAAAATGAGGCAAGTAAAGAGACCCGTATGAAATCAGTATTAAGTTAACCATCCTCTATCAACTCATACCTTAAACTGATAATTGTAACCTTACAACAAAAACTTAGCTTAATGGTACCATAAACAATAATGTCATCAAACTTTTGTTTGAGTGAAACACACTTTCTTTGTTCAATGAAATTATATTCAATAACTGTGATACATATTACTTAAAAAAAATTCTCTTAGAATAACAATTTTATAAAGAAATCAGTCTCAAAGTTGCACAATTTATCTACCATAGGGATGTATCTGAGTAGCTGCTTTAATGTTGGTTTTTATTGTTGAAGGAGCCTTTCCTATTGGTCCCATAGGACCTCCCTGATTTGGATTCATTGGTCCACCAGGCTGCTGAGGTCCTGCTCCTGGTCTGCCAACAGGAGCTACCATCATTCCTGGAGGCCCAGGTGGCACCTGCTGCTGAACCATTGGGACAAGACCTTTCCCCATGCCAACAGCAGCAACAAGTGTGTGTGTATCAGCCATGGAAGAAGTTTGGTTTGCACCAGATCTCGAACTAGATTCACTCTCCCATTCCTCTCTAGCTTTACTTACAAGTTCCCAAACATGCGTCACAACTTTTGTGTACTGACTAACTTGTTTTTGTGCCGCCTCAAAAGAAAGGTTTGCTGCCTTGTGTTCCATTTGTAACATTTTATGTTCCACCTCCGGTTCTGGCTTGGTCCGCAAATAATCAGGTACGACATCATATGAGAACGTATTAATACGATTTTCAGTTAGCCGAACTAGTTCCTCGTCTCGTTCTGGGCTTAAAAGAAGAGGTAAAACCGTAAGATTGCGAAGAGGAGGAGACTTATCATGACTTATAATTTTTGATATTGATGTGAGATGTCCTGACATCAAAGCAAAATTGTCCAAGAATGTTGGCCAGTTAATTGTCTCATATTCGTGTTCCAACTTCATAAGCATAGATCCAATAGTTGTTTTCAAGTCGTTCACACGCATTATTATAGCTTCTAAAGCTGCGTCCAGCTGTTTTTCTTCACGTTGCATAGCGGTATTCGTATGTAAATTTGGACTGATGAATGAAATGTTACTTCCGCAGCCTATACTATCACTGCTTTCCAACTTCATTAACACTCCAAAACGCAGAAACTGCGCTACAAGAACAATAACAATATGAACCCCTTCTCGTTATCAATCTACCCAACTGTCAACGATTACGTTAATACACACTACACCATGCACTACACAGTACACAGAGACAATACATGTAAGTCGCAGAAATCAGAGACAGTAACAAAGCAAAGTTATTGCAGCCAAATGACACAGAAAAATAAAGACAAAAAAATCTTAACCGAAATTAAAAAGAATGGAATTTACTATCCTAGAAACATAGTCGAGCGTGTGAAGACCTTATGTTCAGACGTTTGTGTTTAAAATTGAATTTACTATAAACGTTATTTCATAAAAACAATAATTATCTAAATTATCTATATTAGGTATGCAACAAAATCTTCACGGGTGTCCAGCCGGATGGTGGCGTAAAAACACGACGTTTTGACAACTGACTCTGCTGTCTTCATCAGGTATCTTCGATATGTTCTCAGCAGACTCAGTCGAGGCAGAGACACCCGTGAAGATTTTGTTGCATCGATACGCCGGGAAAGTCTCCACCCACACATATATAAGGTATGTTCACAACCTATGTGCTACCCGATGCCATAAATTCTCTAACTCATGATACAAATATGATACTGTTCCAGTTGGTGCAATATGGAGACTGGATTTTACTGCGCCTGAACATGAAGTGAAGTGAAAGGTTAGATTAGTTACAAAATAGGAGAGACATTAAGGGAGCACAGTCACCCATGGTAGTATCCCTATTATTAGGTGCCATGGACATAGACATAGACAGAAAATAAATTTATACCAAAGTTCTATGACAAACCCATTCAAGGCTAACTGATTCATTTCTCGGGTTAAAATGTATTTACAAGCAGCCATCATACAAGAGTTGTCGCAACACAAAAATTACATTCATTGCAAACAGGAAATACAAGTAAATATAGTTTTAAAAAATAAAAGTGATGAAGGAATAAAAAGAGTTTTGGTATGTAGTGATCCCAAATGGATCAATCAGGGCTGAGCGGATAAGACTGACTAATTTGACCAAGAGAAGCCATGAGTAAAGGTAAGGCATAGAAGCCGAATTGGATTCGGGATGCAAGTTTTATCATGGGACCGGTACAGGGGAATAACTTTAGCCTGCCATATAATCATTATGAGGTTTAATTTACAATACACAATGATACACAAATGATTCAGATAATAACGCGAGAAGCGAAATAGCTTATATATGAACAGGTGCTTTGTAATAAAACATTTGACTAATTAAAACCATTTTCTGCCGAGTGACGAGTGAGCATACAGATTATGGGTTAAAGACTTAGCTATTCCTCTCCATGGTCCATGTGTTGCTCCCCATGGACTACCCTTATCCCCCAGTAGAACCCACCTGGTTATTGGCTGCTGCTGCATGATGGCTGCCTTCGATGAGTGCCGTCCCCGTGACTTCAATGCCAGGTGGTTGCTCCTCTTTACCGACGGTGTGAACTTGCTGCAAGCGTGATGGAGGCCAAAAGATAGATAGACAGAACCCGAGCTCCCACCATCGTTCTAATCGTGGCGTGACAGTTTTTGCCATTCTTTAACCTAGCCGATGCCGTCATCTGACCTTCTTTGGACGCGGCAAGGCGCATTTCCAACGCCCTCTGAGCATTCTACATATGAAGGGAAGCTCACCGTCCTCGTTCAATACTTTATAAATACTTATTCCTTGGCGAAAAAACTTTGGGAATACGACAGGTATAAGGAAGGATATTTGAAAAAACGAGGAGCTATAATAATCAGAAATAAGTCATTCGTTAGTAAATCGTGAGAATATAATGAATAAAATTTTATAGTTTCGAAGAGTATTGGATACACGTCAGTCACAGATATTTATGGGAGTCGACTCTTGGTTAAAGGAAGGAGTCCAGGAGTATTTATACTGTTTAGTGGTGACCTCTGGAGTTAATGTGAATTACACAGACAATGAGCATGTATTGCTGGGAGAAGAGTTTTTGTTGATAATAGATAAAAGAAAATAGTAATAGCTGCTTACTGAAGTGGGTGAGTGAATCAAGAACATAAGACTGAGGGGAAGTAGGTGATTTTTTATTCAGTGTTTACAAGAGAGTATAAAGTGGTCGGATAATGGGCGATATAATGAGGCTAGAGTAGTGGTAGCGGCAAGTGCGGGGAACAGTAATAATAATAAAAAAAAAAAAAAAAACGCGAGTCATTGTTTATAGAGTGTCCTGAGAAGGATACGCAGCCCATGCTGATCCTATGTCACCACGAGCGGTCACAGTTGAACGACAATGTGAGGCGGGTAAACGTGAAAAAGGAGTTGATCCTTGGGGAAGGCAATAGTTCTGTCTTGGAGGTTGGGTTTCATTATACATGGCATACACCTAAATTGAAGGGCCAAGAGACTACTTTCGGAGTTTTTAGCTACAGTTATAAGTTAGATTACTGTATCTAAAAGGATACTGAATGCAGATGTGTATTGTAAAAAATCTTAAAGACTAAGGAAGCTGTCGAAACAATTAGAAAAGGAGTAAAAACTGGGAGTGCTGGGAGTGTAAAGATTTTCTGAAAATATCACAAAGCCAATAATGAAAGTGTTCCTGGTGAACTGTAGAATTAACAATGTAATAGTGATGGAGCGTTGTATAGTCAGCTACACTGGGGATACCTGTGAGGAAAATAAATGATTTGAAAGTCACAAGTATGGATTTTTAATCTTATTTAATTTATATACAACGTTTTTCAGATTAAACTGGCAAAGGAGTTCAAGTGGATAGTGTGATACTGGATGTTTGGAGTGGTTTTAATTAAAGTTAATATCTTTATATCAAATGAAGATGTGGAGTTTAAGAGGTAGGAAATTGAAAGTGGTAATGCAATATGACGGGAGTTTGAATTGAGATCTGGCCTGCCACAGAGTAGTGTATTGGGACCATTATTGTTAATTATGGTGTTAAATGATTCTGTTGTTGATCTAAAGTCAGTGATTAGGCTAGCTGCAGATGGCATAATCCTATGTATTAGTACTGCGTTGAGAGAGGATTGTGAGCAATTAAAAGAGATCTATACAAAATATCCAATTGGATGGATGGGCACATAATGAAGATAAATGCCAAGAAGAGTCACTGATTAAGTATACAGATAGTAAAATAATGGTTCTATGTTATTATTCAGTGATATGGAGAATAACTTGTTGATGAAATAAAATCTTAATACCTGGGAATATCAGTCAGCATTAGGCAAAATGCGGCAGGGCACATAGGGGAGATTCGGAGTATTGCACATCTTAGAGAAGATAATGAGAGCGTGTGCCAGGGAAGTAAGCAAGTTGCGATCCGTGCTCGAATATTGTGGGATGATATGGGACCCACGTTTTGAGTATCATATAATGGAGCCGGATAGGGTGCAGAGGTGAGCAGCTATTTTTGTCGGTGAAAATTACGAGAGAACGCACTAAGTAATTGAAAGATAAAAGATTTATGTTGTGAATCATTGCATGATTGAAGGAGTGTAAAGATAATTGTGTATATGTACAAGCAGGGGCGTAGCTATCGGAGGGCTAGGTGGTGCTGTGCACTGGGGTCACCAAGCTCAGCTCAAGGACATGGTAGAGCTAAAAAATAAGAAGGTCGCCCACCTGGCCTGAGGGCCCAAAATATTTTTTTGCACCAGGGCTCTTGTTAACCTAGGTACGCCACTGTGTACAAGAGTACAAGATATGTGCTAACGATGAAATAGAGATAAATGGCGGTGGAAATTTAGAAACAGATAAGAGAGTAGCATGACACATACTGAAATTGATTTCAGTCATAAGAAGGTAGAACAGTTTTCATTTGTAGGCAGAGGAGTGAAAGAATGGAACAATTTATCTAAGATTCAATCAATGTACACTACATCTCATGCTGTGAAAACGCTAAAGAGAAAAACATGTAAGAATTGTAATTACATGTCTGCTGAAATTGGCTCCAGAGCAGTAACTCAATCGCAATTATTAATAATAATAGTAATTACATTTTGAACAAGAATTTTATAAAATTACTCATTTAATTGGTTTATTATTATTATGAAGTAGAGATTGATTCTTATAGTTTCTATGTCATTTTTGGTAGAATTCATATCACTGTTAATTATGAGTTAATAATCGAATCGGTAATTCCAAAATAATTTAAAAAAGAACTGGTACAAATCATGAAATCCAAAGATTTTCAGAATTGCTCCTATGAGACTTTTATCTTGAAATACATAAGAACTATTTAAAAAATTATCCTCCACCCCTAAAATCTTTATTATATTTTCGCACCATTATTTTTACTGGTGTTACATTAGCAAAAAAAAATAAAAAAATGCTAAATTTCATTTTTCTAAATTAAATGTCTAAGAATTTATGAGGCGCTTACAAGCGGATTGATAAAGAAACGAGTGATTCTATAGGTTTTTCCTTATAAATGCATAAGTGTCGTAACTGTAGAAGTATTCAGCATAGATGAAAAAAAATCGAAATGGTTCTCATTGGGATTGATCAAACACGTTTTTTTTTTTTTTTTTTTTTTTTTAGATCAAAACATAATTTTTAGGGGATGAACATGAACCATACCCTCGTATTTAAATTTTCCACTTAATAATTTGAAATAAACAACAAAAAGTATATAACAAATATTTTTTACACATCCCACAAACTAAATATTTTAATTTTTTTCTCTCTCTTTTACTTTTTTTGGTATTATCCTTGCATTGTTCTAGGTATTCGGTTATAACTGGGGAGCGCTATATCTTAAATTTCGGAACAAGTTTTCAAATGCGCTACCCTGTGCCTAAGACTCCACCTATGATCCTGTCGATTAATTTTCGTCGGATAAGCATTTTGACATATGTAAACATTTTATTAGCAAGGGGTATTTATTAGTACCTACTAAATGTATGTAATTATACTACGAATTGTATTATCAACCAATAATCATTAATGAACCTATTGGAGAAGGAATATTTATTTTATAATCTATTTAGTGATATCAATTTTTTTCAATGCCTACATATTTTGTCGAACTACAAAAAAATGTATTAGCGATTTCTTCAAGGTACAAATCATCCCCATTTCTCAGAATTACATGTAATACAATGTGATCATCAGTCTTTACTGAAACACAGTACTCCTAAAATAAATTTTTTTACTAGACCACCCGTGCAAAAATTACGCGAATAAAATACGATGAATAGTGATGTTGAATGCTTGGAATATAATGAAAGTAGAAACCGCACTGTTGTAGCAATATTTATTTGTTTTGGTGTAATAGGTACACATCAAAATAACTTTCAACATATTACGAAATAGGAAAATTAAAGCACACTATATGTACGGCAAACTGTCACTGAACTTAACAGAATACAAACAACCTGACAAAATGCACACAGCATATCAACACCTCTGTGATATGCGTTGGTGTGCGAATAAAATGTTTATATTGGAACTGTATAGAAAAACAAAAATGTTTCCATAATAGAAAAAATATCCGAAAACTACTTATTATATAAAAAACAGTGTATTGACATCTCTGTGATATCTAGGGACTTGGCTTTTGAACTATCTCATGTGCGCGACTACTTTAAGCATCAAATTCCGAAAAATTCTTTCTTAATTTATGATTTTACGTTTATCTTTAAAACGATATTTCATCTATCGATTTCGGTTAGGTATTGAAGAAGACACATGGCTCGTGATAAAAATTTAAAAAAACATGCTGTAGAAATAATATGGATACTTTTGCCCTTTAAGGGTCGAATTTCCAAAAAATTCCTTTTATAAGATATGGTGTGACCAATGCGGATAACTTGGTATTTAAAATGATGCCTATTTATCGATTTCAGTCAGGCATCAAGCGAGGTAAAAAAAAAAAAAAAGTTTTAGAAATGATGATATTTTGCTCCTTTAGGGTTTAAATTGGAGAAAGTTCGTTCTTAACATATGCTGTGACCTAGGTGGATACTTCAATATTTAAGCGAAACTTAATTTATCGATTTCAGTTAGGTATCAAGGGAGATAAATGGCTCGTGACAGAAAAATGCCTTGTAGAAATATTAATACTTTTGCCCTTTAAAGCAGAGGCGGCCCCTACCAAGTTTTTTCAGGTGGTGCGAGATCTCATTGTGGTGCCCCAAATGTGCTATTGCTTATTGGTGATTAAGGTGTCCATATAGATAGACTGAAGATAACATACAGGTTTTACATCCTATTAATGTCATTAATGTAAAAGTTTGTTTACTTGGATGTTTTAACTGTTTCACGTCGAAACTGACTGAACTGCTTAGGATAAATTTGTAATTCTGCATTGGCCATCTACTTTTACCCCAAATAGCAGTTCCCGTGGGATTGGATACGAATATGTATATGAATGCTTTAGGAAAAGATAGTCTTTATATAATAATAATAACTCAAACCTCGGAAAGATTATGATAGCAGCGGTCATGAATGAGAAACAACAGTGAAAAGGAATTCTATATGTTTGAAAAGGTTTATTTAAGCTACTGTGGCGAACACAATGCTCATTTCACTTACACGTAAAATTCACAGTATTTAATATTTTTTTAAATAAATAAAATAAAAAATATATGGAAACAAAAATTCCTACTTTTAATACCGAAAAATAAACTTTACCAAAATTTTTCCAGAACCTTCGTAGACTAATGCTTAAACAGGTTAAATGAATGTATTTTTTTTTCCCGAGGTAAAACCATTTTCAACAACTATTTTTCATTGTTTTTGACCCACTCTGTAGCTAATCCTGGCTATGCCCTTGGAAAGTTGTGCTAATAGAGTGACCAACGCATTACTCAGTTGTATCGATCATGTGCTATTGAAAACAGTTCTTCTGGATCTGTTGCTATGTCATTTACAGCTCATACTAAAAAAGTCTTTACTTTCTTCGGCATCTGACTGGGTTAATAATAGTAAATGTTCCAGTCTGAAAATCAACTTCTCTAGGTGTCTGTTTTAGAGCTGGCACTCTTTCTCAAATTCCGATCTGTTTTTCAACAACTGTGAAGAGTTTCATAAATCCACTTTCAGCCTGCATAGCCTTTGTTTACAATGTTTACTTGAAACAATGTATTATACAAGTCACCACTGTAATTATGAATTCAAATTGCTCCATGATCTGGCTAAGTGACAAGTCATCTATTGCGGCAACTGAATAATTCGTTTCAGAAGCGAGTCATGAACTAAAGAGTAGCGATGCTAGAAACTCTATTCCCAAAATGAGTTTTCGCAATATTTTTTGGCGATAGTCCTATAAGGCTTGAATTCCACTTCCCATCGCATTTTTGATCTAGAGAATAAAACAAATATTCTTCAAAGATATCCGGACAAGGGAAACTGATGTTTTGGTGGTACTTGCTATTCACCAAATTTAATGACAGTTACATGGATTAAAAATACTTGAAGATACTGGTTCAGAATTTTGCCTTGGACACATTTATTTCCTCCTACCAAATTGAATCCAATATCATATCTTTGGCCTCAACAATTGTACATATACAAATCGAAACTTTTACAAAGTATCAATGATAAACAGGGCAACGAGTCCAAGCTTCCAGGTCCCAAAGAGTCACTTTCCAGATTGTAAGCACAGCGAAATACTCACGCACTTAGACTTCGTCTTCATTAGTGTCAAAAACAGCAATGTCAAAGATAATTGTTCGGCGTGACTTACGTCAGGAGTTAAATTCTATATGTTGGAAAAATATTTAGATGACCCAACTATAGTCAAAATTTTATTACGGACTTCATTCGTTTTGAATACATTTGCCAATATAATAAGGACATTAGTCTCATTATTAGCAATACGGCGGAGATGCTCCATCATCACAGGATCATATTTTCCTAGCAGTTGCAATTTACCCAGGAAGTTACCCTCATTAGAAGTATTTAGTATTTCAGATTCAAAGCAACCTCTGAACAAGACATCATTCATTAGAGGATAGCAGCTCACTGTGATTTTTCTTCTTCAGTGTGTATTTAGGAATACTTGTCTAGTACATTGAAGTTATTTAACGGAATCAACGCTTCTATCCAACTGAGCATGGAGTGATTGTGATCTGAGGAAGTTTCGTGAGTTTTGAGACACTCTGATAAGTAAATCCAGTCATCAAACCCTTCTTTCCCAAATAAAAATGAGATCTTCTGCTGAATAAATAATATATAAACAATATACTTTATCTGCAGATTTAGAATAAACAAGCTATGTGCTTTTATATGTTTCTTCATTTTGTGTTACTGTTTGAAAATACGTATTTCAAAAATGAAGTCCATGTTTATTTCCCCTTGGATTTATTCGTTGCTTGAATAATTATTTCATCTGTGCCAGCAGAGTAAATGAGCGACAATTATGAAATATTGTCATAATTTGTACTTCGAAGAGTCGACGGTAGTGGTATATCTTGTATACCCGTTTGTTATCAGACGATGTTCCAGCCATAGATAAATCTTCTCGCACATGCTGCTCTTTACCATGAGCCTCTTTTGAATAGCTTCCATTAAAAGTTTTCTTCCGTCTAGTGCTGAACTAGTTCTGGTGACGACGATTCAGATGACAAAAAAACATAACACAATGTTTAACAAAAAAAGCCTTCTCAGTTTTGCTTTGGTTTTTTAAGTATTGTGCGCCATACAGTTTTTTTTTAAAGTTTAGTGACATGTCTTTTCTATAAAGAGAAATATGCTTTGTAAATATTTATGATACCAATGTTAATTGTAATCATCGAGGATTTAATATGGTAAAAAGAGATAAATAGGTTGAATCTTGCCCCCATGTACAGGTACCCGCATGCATTAACTTCAAGACTACAGATGAAAAGGCAGGAAACAGGTGGGGGGGGGGGGTGTAGATGCGGCACGGGAGAGTGCTAACTTTGGAACGAGTTGTGATTTTCATGATTCGAGTAACTCAAACTGACTCCAGTAGCAACTCGAATTGACTCTATTCTATGATAACATACGACTATCGATTAAGCTGAAGCTCTTACTTTTATAAACTCTTCTGAATGATGTGTGTTAAAATAATATTGGGTTATTGTAGATTTTTTTTTAATTTTTTTTGCGCAGACGATCTCTCGCTGCCTTTTCAGCGCCCGGTGCGGTCGCACCGCCCTAGGGCCGCCCCTGCCTGTACCCTTCCCATCCCCTCAGTATTGTGTACGCTCTGCTGCAATGGAAGTGACACTCGTATATTTGGCATTAGTGCAACATTGTTTCCAAATTCTGTTAATGCATTAATAATTGGAGTTTCTCTGTATGACATTGTTCATGTGCCCTACCTTTGTATGAGCTCGTGTTACTACTCTTAATTCTTAGTTATTTATCTTTCTGTTTCAAAATACTTTTACACAAAATTCACGTTTTAATAATTTACTCAGGAATACTTCAATTAAAGCAAGGCTGATCTTCGATATTTAAATACTACAGGCAATAATTCTAATGACAATTATATTTACATTTTTGCTATCTTCCCTGTTCTGCCCTGTCTACTGATTAATTCACTGCAATCGTCCATTGTTTTTATCTACTTATAAATTTCTTACAGTTAATGGAAATACCTGGCGATATTTTAACTCTATATTTGCTTCTTCTTCTTAGCATTGATCCTGCATTGAAGTGTCTATTTTATTGGACTATTTCTTCCATTTGTATCGATCTTGTGCATCTTCAAGTGAGGGCATTGACTAGATGCATGTCCTCCCACAAGGTGTCCAGCCAGTGCTTCCTGGGTCTCCCTCGTGGTCTTCGACTCTGCGGTCTTATGCCGAGTGCTGTTCCTGCCAGTGAGGTGTCGTTGCTGCTTAGTACATGGCCGTACCATTGCAGACAATCCTCACAAATTTTCTCAGAGATTGGAGCGACACCAAATGCCAACCGAACATTTTCATTTCTGATGCGGTCCAGTCTAGTGAGTCCCTGTGGCCAGAAAATCATCTTCATTTCCATTAAATATAACTGTTGTTTATGTCTTTTTGTAACTGGCCAACATTCAGTTCCATACAGTGGCACTGGTCGAACGGTGGTTCAGTAAATCTTTGATTTAAGGCACAGTGGCACCTTCCGGTCATTAAGGATTCCTGTGACTTGATGCCACTTCATCATTTTCGATGTCTGGGAGTGTCTGACCATCTGAACAGAGTACTGTTCCCAGATATTTGAATTTAGATGTCTTACGGAGTTCAAGGGCATTGATATTAACAGATCCATCACTTGGAACTCCACACTCCACCTACTTGGTCTTCTGGACATTAAGTAGCATGCCGTATTTATTGAGGGAAGTTTTCCAATGTTGGATTTGTTATTACAACTCTTGTCAAAACTTGGCAGGTGGCCATGATATCATCAGCATATAGCAGTCCAGGGGTATGGATCCTTGATAAACATCAACTCTGATGGGAGAAGAGTCAGAATTCCTTACAGCACATTGAACGTAGGTGGTGACATTACAATATAGCATATATCGATTTAATATATACCTATGGTACCCCAAGCTGTCACAATGAGTGTCAGATCAGATCTAAAGGTACCCTATCGAAAGCCTTTTCAAGATCCAAAAAAAGCTATGTGCAGTGGTTTTCTCCTTTCAAGGTGTCTTTCCATCAAATTACTTGTGGCATGAATAATGTCAATCATCCCTGTGCCTTTCAAGAAACGACACCAATTTGGGTCAATATTAACTATGTTTCAAAGTTGTGCATCCAAAATGTGTACAAAAATTTTCATTGTGTATCAAAGTAGGCGAATCGATCGATGGTTGGAACATTCTAGCACATCGCCCTTTCCCTTCCAATGGGGTATTGTAACACTAAACTCTATATTTGTCTATTGGTTCCAATTTATTTCCCCTTACTTCACAATGCCAATATTACATTCTTTATTGGTGATTTCTGTTGTTTTTTTACCCCCTTTGTATTTACAGTTGTCTTAAATTCTCATATTTGCCTCCTCATATTACACACTTTATAATGTTGTGGAACCTCCTCATGGTTCCTCGTTTTTACACTGATGTGCTTGATTTCACACATTCTACTTATTATTTTTCATGGCAACACCTAGCTGTTTCTTTTACTTATTCATTAACCCTCTCAGATTCCAAATTTTATGTATTTGCTGTTATTTTAACCTCACAACCACCTTGCTTTTAATCTAACTTCATGATATTGTTGTATCTTTTGACAAACTCCACCCTTGTGTTGTAGCAAGTAACTGACCTACTTCATACAACCTTGCAATGTCAGCTCCCTGGTCATACTCCACCGCCGACATAATGGTATGGTGACCTTTTGCCTTTGCTACGGAAATCTTTTACGTCCTTAGTTGTCGTTTCAGACAGGACACTCGGTGTACTAACACCGAATTTTTTGAAACCGGCTACCAGAATGAGACGTGGCCATTTAAGGACCACTTGGTACACCTTACATCAGAGAGACAACTCCCACTTCCTTCACTGACAAAGAATGTGATTGTAGTAATTGATATTGATACTAGTTTCATTCAGAATGCTTGAACCTGCGGAGTTGGCCTTGGCAATATGCATTTTAAATAATCTCAAAAATAAGAAAATGAAAAGAACAGTGTGGGTTCATCCAATATGTGCTAAGTGATCTGAAAGGGGGGAATTTTATACGTTATTTAAAAAAGTTGTGGTGGATGATAGAAAGTTCATTTTCTGATGCCTCGGTCGACATTTCAGGTACTACATGAAAAAATGAATTTTAGGTGTAAATACCAAGACACTAATATGCAAAAATGTATCCCAGAGATTGAGAAATTGGCTGTAACCAGCAGGTAATATAAAGTTGTTTTTGTGTCTATGCAGTTTATCATAATGTCAAAAATCTAAAATAAATGTGCATGAATATGTAACATTAACATATTGCATTTAGAAAGATCATCGCTCATAAGTAAGAGTAGATTTGAGTCATCATATGAAACTGGAGATTGCTAGAACTGTCAGTACCAGTTGACAGTGGATCATTTTATTTTGTTAAAACATGTAGAAGCTCTGTTTATGCAAGTAATTTTTATTTTCAGGAATGGTTTTTAAATGTACATGCAGGGACAGAGGAAGATGTGCAGTTAGATTTTTTAAAAGTATTAGAAGCCTGGTATGGAGTAGGGATGTCCCACAAAAGAGTAAAGAGGCAATATATAAAACATATTTTGTACCAATTTTAACATATGGAGCAGAAACATGGGTGATGAAGGGGATAGACAAAGGGAGGGTACAATCGGTGGAAATGAAATTTCAGAGGAGTAGAGAGGGAGTAACAAGAAGAGACAGAATAAGGAATGAGAGAATCAGGGAGATGATAAAGGAAGAACCGCTACAACAAAGAATTGAAAAATCTAGGCTACAGTGGTATGGGCATGTAAAGAGAATGGGAGAGGAGAGGCTACCAAGGAAGATGATGGACATGGAGCTGAAAGGGAAGAGGCCTAGAGGAAGACCG
>JARYHS010015364.1:0-21537 GCA_031002005.1 Vandiemenella viatica
CTCTCTTTCCTGCTTCATCCTGAGCATTTTTGTACCTTCTCATCTGATCAATCAGTTCCAAAATTTCTTCTGTGATCCAAGGTTTTCGGGCAGCTTGTTCCCTAAAGCCTAATGTCTCTTTACCAACTTTCATTATTTCATTTTTCTCTGGTGTTCAGTTTATTCACTTGCAGTCTGTTCTGCTTACTTTGCTTCCTTATTCGCTTGAATTTCAGCCTGCACTTCAGTACTATCAAATCATGGTCAGAGTCTATGTCTGCTCATGGGTACGCTTTACAGTCTAGAACTTGATTCCTGAATCTCTGTTTGACCATGATATAATCTAGCTGATATCTGCCTGTATCCCAGGACGTTCGAGTTCGAGGTGATATTCTTCTTGCATGGTTCTTAAACAGTGTGTTCGCCACTACTAGCTTATATCTTTCACAAATTCTAGCAACCTGCTTCCTCGCTCATTTCTTTCTCCTAGACCTAAACTTCCTACAGTATTCCCCTCTTTTCCTTCTCCACTATTGCATTCCAATCACCCAGGATTATTAGATTTTCCTCCCCCTCACATATTGGTAATTCTTCAATTTCAGCGTATATTTTTTCTATTTCTTCGTCATCTTCCTGTGATATTTTATCCATGATGGATTGGTGGAACTCCGCAACTGTGATGTCAAATATGGGTTGTAAAAAATACAGCAACCAGTCACAATATGATGTTGTTTATTAAACCATTACCGTTTCGAGCTATACCTGCTCATCTGAAGGTGAGCAGGTATAGCTCGAAACCGGTAATGGTTTAATAAACAATATCATATTGTGACTGGTTGCTGTATTTTTTACAACCCATATCTTCCAGGACGTTGGCATATACACTTGTACTAATGTGGTTGGGACGGGCTTAGTTTCTAACCTCATCAAATAATCCTGTCACTAAACTGTTTCATAATAACTCACCTGTTTCCCTACTCTCTTATTCATTACAAATTCTACACACAGTGACTCCATTGACAGCTTGTGTGCTAATTATCCTGTGTTTCCAAGCCCAGAGATCATGTACATCCTTCTATGTGATCTCGCTAATCCCATCAATATCTATCTTAAGTTGTTCCATCGCCCTTTTCAGGTTTTCTAACCTACATGCCCTATTCAGACTTCTAACGTTCCACGCTCCGACTCGTAGAATGTTTCTATCTATTCTAATGACTCCTCCCTAAACAGTCCCCACCCGGAGATCTGATTGGGGCACTATTTTACCTCCGGAATATTTTACCCAGGAAGAAGCCATAATGATATATGTTAATTTCAGAGGATTACATGTACTCGGAATATACTTTGGGTCTTTAATGCAGTGGTTTCCCGTTGCCTTCTGCATCCCCATGCCGTTGATAATTTCTGATTCAACCACCTTTAGGGGCCTTGTCCAACCCCAAGGCAAGAGGGTGCCCTGGACCACTCCACGCTCTTCCTTCTTTCTTTCGGAAGCCGTTGGCAAGCGGTGGGTGACTCCTTATTCCTTATTCCACGTCCTTGCAAATAGGGTTCACCACGTGAAGGAGAGGTTGAAATTTGGTTGGAAAGCCTGGTATAGTCTCATGGGAAGTATAATTAAGTTAGAAATGGTTTTTGAATCTAAATTTGATTTTCTGTTGCCTATAATATTTTTTGTACGGCATATACTTTTTTTAAAAAATCCTTTGACCACTGTGACAATTATTTATGTTGTTCTAACTATTATAGCATACTTTGCTCATTGTGTTACAGTTTAATGAGGATAACAAAGTCGGAAAGAACACTTAATTGAAACTATCATCCGAGGCCAAACTCGACCAATGATCCTTGCAATACGAAGCCACCGAGCGTGGTGGGTGTACGCATAACGTTCTGGGCTCTCTTTTAGGAGAACTCCGCTTCGAATCCCCGTCCGGCGTCCAACGCCAGCGTGCTTGCTAGCCCCCACACTACCAGGGCCTGCTACAGCAGATCTTCACTACGTATTGAATCGACGTTGTGCTCAAGTTTGAACCCTTTTCCGGTCTATCAGAAACACCCATTCAGCTTTCCTCGAGTGGGCTTTGAAGTAGTTTAAAATTTTATCAGTATCGCGATGTGCCTGTTAATCGAGCACGTTATCTTCTTGTGTACTCTACAACTGAAGGTTGCAGTAATGCCAAAGCATGCTGACCGACAGTTATATTTGCAATAACATCCTCTCGGGTGTCCTGCCAGATGATGTTGTCGAAACGTAGTGTTTCTACAACACATCCGGCAGGATACCCGAGAGGATTTTATTGCAACAATACGCCGGGAAAGTCTCCACTCACACAACAGTTATCTTTGCTTTCTGTCTGTTCGGCGAGTGTGTTTTATCTCTGGTCACCTCTCAAGTCTGTGTGAGACGCAGGTCAGCGGTAGTTACAGACGGTTTACTGCCCTTCTTGGAAGTGTCTCTGTGCCAAAGAGAGCTTCCCAACTGCCAGCCTGGACGGTTTTTCTTACGACGAACCGCGTGATCAGAAAGACGTCCACCGGGTGCGGTCCTGAACGTGGTCGCTCAACATTTGGCCAGCACATGCAACCGCGGAAACAGCTCTCACTGTACACTGGTCCCCTCAACTGAACAGCGAAAACAAGTAACGAATGAATTACTTTCACTTGAACAATCATCAAGGTTCTACGAACAAACCATAATTCAAAAATAACACTTTAGACTTCTAATGCGATATCAGAAAACAACAGGATTATGATTAAATTCTTTGTTCCAGTATACACTTACATAAAGAGACGAGAAACCTCGTTAGGAGTGAAAACTTTTCAGAAGCTACGATGGAGATGAAGCGTTGTCTATGGTACAGTAGTCATCTTCCGGAGGACCAAGTAACACTCTCAAAGTTAGTAGGTTCTGTGCAACTCTCAAGCAGTCAAGTATTCACTCACTGCTTTCTATTCTGCTTCCCAGCAGTTATTCTGCGAACGTAGCCACTATGTTATTTCACACCATAGAATTGCTCTTTTTCTCAAATCATGGATGGAATTATTATATTCAGCGTGCAGTTCGCCATGTTGGACCAAAAGGTACCGTTACTTATTCGTGTAACTGTTCCCTTATTACGGTACCTTTCCGACAGCTGTTACCATCATTCCAGACAGATTCCAGTCTATGGCTGGGTTCGTCGGGAACACAGTCCTATTCACCACCTTCTGTCCTGCTATTCCTCCTCTTCCTTTACTGTCCATCTAACTCCTGTATTCCACGAGGCCTCTTCCTTTTTCAGTCCGATTATAGATTTCTTAGGTATCCTTTCATCGTTCAACCTTCTTAAATACCCATACCGCTGTAGTCTTGTTCTATCGTATCTTCTTTCATTGTTTCCCTGACATGATCATTACGAAACTTGATCAGTCTAATGATCTTGGCTACCCGGGTGGCGCCGCGTCATGTTTCTTGAAACCGACGTTTCTACCCTCATCCTGGGGTCTTCTTGCAGGGCAGAAACTTGACGCGGCACCACCTGGACAGCCAAGAATCAACTGACTCTGGCCGCGGAAGCCTACGATTACATTTGATCAGTCTAGTTGCTCCAATACTGCTACACCAAAAAAAATTCATTTCAGTGGCCTGAATTGTGCCGATATTCCTTTCTTAAACACACACTCATCGTGGCAGCTCCCTGATTCATTTTAAACCTCTCTCATACCTGTGGAACCGCGTGCCCTTTGCATTTTTTATTTGTTTCTCTGTTTTTCCCGATCACAGCAACACACTTCATAAATATTTACTAGCTCCTAGTCATCCATATTATTTCAATTCCCAGCATACACTTCATACAAATATTTCCTTTGATTTCTATCTCTTATTTCTTGTTCAAACATTTCATGAAAATCTTCGTTCCTGCAGTAGAATCGTAAATGTGCTGTTCTCAGCCTTGCCCAAGTTTCACTTATTTAGATATCGAATAATAAACAGAATGGTTGTAATACGAAATGTAAAACTTTTCTTTTTGACTAAGTTGGTCTTGCAGTGGGCAATACAACGGATGGAAGACAAACCAGCTGTAGTGATGAGAATCATTTTCCCCTTTCTAAGCTGTTTATTTGCGACCAGGTTGGCTTATAATTGTTTACGAAGTTTTATATAATTTATTTTGACAGTAATCCACATAAGCCATTACTCTGCAGTCATTAATTTCATATGACTTACTGCTTAAGCTTTGCGCCACTGTCAAGCAGAAACGAGCAAGTTAGCTGATGGCATGGATTTATGAAGTCCGATACACCTGCAACTAGTTCTTTCCGTCAGACAATGTGACTGTCAAGCAATTTTGAGTTCTTGTCTAAAACTCTATTATTATCTACTTGCATAATTGCGTTACTATGTTTTCCTCTATATCCTTTCAGCTCCATTTTTTAATACTGTTCTTGTGTAAGTAACAATCATGCGTGTTGAAATGGCGCTGATTTTCAACAGGACGACGAGGTTTTTCGTTGAGGAGTTATTCAGCCAGTCAGTTACTCTCCGACAAAGTTTCGCGTCTCACGTTTTAGGCCTGCAATCCTCCGATTGTTTTTTTTTTGTTATATTTTTTGTTTTTGTTTTGCTATTCGTTGCGAATGTCGGTGAAACCAACGTTACGGAAGCTAATAAAATAATAAAAGAAATATCGTAAACAAAGTAATGTTGCAGTTATTTTCCGAATGATTGAAATTCGGCTGCTACTATCTATATAATTCGAAGTATCCGGGGTATAAGGGTTTGGGAGAGGACCTATAATAGTCTTTTCCAACCAAATGTCAACCTCTCCCTTCACGTGGTGCACCCTGTTCGCACGGACGAGGCTCTGGCGACTGAAAGATTCCCGGTATAAGGAGTCACCCACTGCTTGCCAACGGCCTCCGAAAGAGGGCGGAAGAGCGTTGGGAGCGGTTCAGGGCACCCTCTTGCCCTTGGGGTTGGAAACGGCCCCTAAAGGCGGATGAATCAGAAATGATCAACGGCATGGGGATGCAGAAGGCAACGGGAAACCACTGCATTAAAGACCCAAAGGGTATCCCGAGGACATGTAATCCTCTCAAATTACATATATCATGATGGCTTCTTCCTGGGTTAAAATATTCCGGAGGTAAAATAGTCCCCCAATCGGATCTCCGGGTGGGGACTGCTCAGGGAGGAGTCATCAGAATGGATAGAAACATTCTACGAGTCGGAGCGTGGAATGTTAGAAGTCTGAATAGGGCAGGTAGGTTAGAAAACTTAAAAAGGGAGATGGAACAACTTAAGTTAGATGTGTTGGGAGTAGTGAGATTAAATGGAAGGACGCACAGGATTTCTGGTCTGGGGAACACAGGATAATTAGCACACAAGCTGTCAATGGAGTCACTGGTGTAGGATTTGTAATGAACAAGAAAGTAGGGAAACGGGTTAGTTATTATGAACAATTTAGTGATAGGATTATTTTGATGAGGTTAGAAACTAAGCCCGTCCCAACCACATTAGTACAAGTATATATGCCAACGTCACGGGAAGATGACGAAGAAATAGAAAAAATATACGCTGAAATTGAAGAATTAATCCAATATGTGAAAGGGGAGGAAAATCTAATAATCATGGGTGATTGGAATGCAATAGTGGGAGAAGGAAAAGAGGGGAATACTGTAGGAAGTTTTGGTCTAGGAGAAAGAAATGAGCGAGGAAGCAGGTTGCTAGAATTTTGTGAAAGATATAAGCTAGTAGTGGCGAACACACTGTTTAAGAACCATGCAAGAAGAATATACACCTGGAAACGTCCTGGGGATACAGGCAGATATCAGCTAGATTATATCATGGTCAAACAGAGATTCAGGAATCAAGTTCTAGACTGTAAAGCGTACCCAGGAGCAGACATAGACTCGGACCATAATTTGATAGTAATGAAGTGCAGGCTGAAATTCAAGCGAATAAGGAAGCAGCATAAGCAGAACAGACTGGAAGTGAATAAACTGAAACAATCTAGCACAAGAGAAAAATTTGCAGAAATGGTAGACTTAGGTCTAAGAATTAACTGTGAAAGGAGCTCAACCGAGGACGAATGGAATGCATTAAAGACCGAAATAATGAAAGCTGGCAAAGAAACCTTAGACTTTAGGGAACAAGCTGCCCGAAAACCTTGGATCACAGAAGAAATTTTGCAGCTGATCGATCAGAGGAGAAGGTACAAAAATGCTCAGGATGAAGCAGGAAAAGAGCAGTACAGGCAATTTAGAAATCAAATAAATAGGAAATGCAAAATAGCAAAAGAAAAATGGCTACAAGAAAAGTGTGAAGAAGTAGAAAAGGAAATGGTTGCAGGAAAAGTAGATGTTGCATATAGAAAGATCAAACAGAATTTTGGAGAAATGAAGAAAAGAGGTATGAACATTAAAGCTGCCGATGGGAAACCTCTTTTAAGGTCAGAAGATAGAGCTAACAGATGGAAGGAATACATTGAGAAACTGTATGTTGGGGACGACTTGAACAATAGTGTATTGGAAAAGGAAGGCGATGTCGACATGGATGACTTAGGAGATCCTGTTTTGAGGACAGAATTTAATAAAGCTCTGAATGACTTGAAAGCAAATAAGGCAGTTGGAATTGATGAGATCCCTGCAGAACTTCTTAAATCTCTAGGAGAGGAAGGAATCGAAAGATTATTCAAGCTGATATCAAAAAGTTATGAAACAGGAGAAATTCCAACTGATTTTAATAAAAATATCATCTTCACACTTCCGAAGAAAGCACAAGCTGACAAATGTGAGAATTATCGCACAATTAGTCTAACATCACATGCTTCAAAATTACTGACCAGAATAATATACAGAAGGATGGAAAGGGTAGTAGAAGAGATAGTAGGTGAAGATCAGTTTGGGTTTAGGAAAATCGCGGTACAAGGGAAGCAATTCTGTCTTTAAGATTAATACTTGAAGGGCGGATCAAGAAAAACAAAGATACTTTTATGGCATTTGTTGATTTAGAAAAAGCTTTTGATAATGTTAGGTGGGACAAGATGTTCAAAATTTAAAGAAGTCAGGTCTAAGTATCGAGATAGAAGAATCCTCTATAAACTATATAAGAATCAAGTGGCTGTGATAAAAGTAGAGAATCACGAGAGACATGCATCAGTTAAAAAGGGTGTGAGACAAGGTTGTAGTCTATCCCCGTTAATATTCAACTTGTATGTAGAAGAAGCAATGAAGAAAGTCAAAGAAAAATTTCCATGTGGCATAAGTTTTCAGGGAGAAAAAATCAGTATGCTACGATTTGCTGACGACATTGTCTTATTAGCAGAGAGGGCTGAGGATATTGAGAAGTTATTGAATGGCATGAACAAAATACTTAAGGAAGATTTTGGACTGAATATAAATCAAGGTAAAACAAAGGTGATGAAATGTAGCAGAAATGACACCAATACTAGCAGATTAAATATAAAAATAGGATCTGATGCAATAGGAGAAGTGAGTGAGTTCTGTTACTTGGGAAGCAAAATTACAACCGATGGCCGAAGCAGGAATGATGTTAAAAGCAGAATAGCACTAGCAAAAAGAGCCTTCATGAAAAAGAGAAACCTTTTAGTTTCAAATATTGATCTAGGAATTAGAAAGAACTTCTTAAAACTCTATGTGTGGAGCACAGCACTTTACGGTAGCGAAACATGGACTTTAGGAATACCGGAAAGAAAGAAACTTGAAGCATTTGAAATGTGGTGCTACAGAAGAATGCTGAAAATTAGGTGGACAGACAAAGTAAGAAATGAACGAGTTTTAGAAATGATGGGTGAGAAAAGAAGTTTATGGAAGAAGCTTACAGGAAGAAGAGACAGGCTGGTAGGTCATATTTTGAGACATGCTGGTTTGGTTAATTCGTTAGTGGAGGGAACAGTTGAAGGTAAGAACTGCAGAGGTAGACAGAGACTAGAATATATGAAGCAGATAATTGAGGACGTGGATTGTAAGGGGTATGTAGAAATGAAGAGGTTAGCACAGGATAGGAAGGGATGGAGGATTGCATCAAACCAGTCTAAAGACTGACGACAGCAAAAAAAAAAAAAAAAAAAAAAAATGTTAAGAAACTGGGTGACCTTGCAAAAAGAAAAAAAATCTTACAGCATTGTTCTTCCACTGTATGCTAATTTCCTGAGGAAAACCCCTATCGAGTTTCTTGCTTCTCTTCCGAAGACGAACTTAAAACGTCTAGCTCTGCAATATTCAGCTGCTACCCATGAAACCAATCGAATCTGTGATACGCTATGTTTCTGCTGAAAAAAATAAATCTTTTACAGTCCAATACTGACGGAAAATATGAAATCGCAGCTTTTACAGATCCGTTTCGTATTAAATCTGACAATTAATTCCACCTGCTATTTACATCTTTATTTGCGTCTTGCTAGAAATTCAAAGATCAAAAAGATAAGACGCTTGCTTTCAAAAGTTCTTTGCTCCGGTGGGGTCAGGAATTTTTGAAAGCTGTGTTTGATTGTGATTATTTGAACCGTGGTTCGGATTCCATGTTACATTGTAAGTTCCAGAGGAAAGGAACTGCCCTTCCTGTCTCTGTCACAACGACTTAATAGGCCTCCTTTGAGAGTATTTAACCAACCTTCGGTTTATGAACAAAGTTAATGAGTTATGCACAATATATATTTTTTATTTTACAGGTGTTATCTTCCCGGAAGTAGTTTGTGACTGTAGATGGAATCGAATATTGGAGATGGCTTATTAATCAGTTTTTCTCACTGTTATTTCTCCTTCCTACATCGTGTCACATTCAGTATCATTTCAACGATTTGTAGCAACATAATCCAAAATATATATTTGTGGAGCACAAACTTTACGGTAGCAAAACATGGACTTTAGGAATACCGGAAAGAAGGAGAATTGAAGCATTTGAAATGTGGTGCTACAGAGGAATGCTGAATATTATGTGGACAGACAAAGTAAGAAATGAACGAGTTTTGGAAATGATGGTTGAGGAAAGAAGTTTGTGGAAGAAGCTTGCAGAAAGAAGAGACAGGCTGGTAGGTCATATTTTGAGACATGGTGGATTGGTTAATTTGCGGCTGGAGGGAACAGACGTAGGTAAGAAATGTAGAGGAAGACAGAGATTAGAATATATGAAGCAGATAATTGAGGGCGTGGGTTGTAAGGGATATGTGGAGATGAAGAGGTTAGCAGAAGAAAGGAAGGGATGGAGGATTATATCAAGCCAGTTGAAAGACTGATGACAGAATATATATATATATATATATATATATATTAAGTACAAAGTTGTTTCTCAATATTGGTCATATGACGTTGCTCATTTGAAAGCAGTATGACATCTAAATTTAGTATATGGGATTTTGTACTTGATTCCACTGTTTGTTAAAACGTCTTTACGTCGACCAAGCATCGTGTTGTAAAGGTATCACATAAATTTATTCCACCTTTCTCATACACCCTGTCGTTGCGACTTACTTGAAAATAGTATTATCGGAGATAAGAATTTTCATTATACCACAATGGTTGACTTTAAGATCAGAGTAGCTGCATATGATTCTAGCGTTGAGTGTTTGTAGTTCAGTCAGGAAGGAAAAACACTAACTTCAATTTGCCAGAAAGTGAGATTCAGAATAAGTAGATGTTGATTATGGTTTTCATTACCTTATGAAAGTTTCCCATTACGCGGTGTTTGCCCCGTCGGCCTGGAAGGGAGAACTCGTCAAACATTAGAGCATTATTCGCGAACAGAAAACACGGGGCGTTTCATTTAGAGAGCCCTCGACCCGCGCACGGGGATGTAATTTGCAAAGAGCGCGTACGAGCGGCTGGGGTGGGTCGAGTTTGCATAGCGAATGGCAGCTACTCGGCTGGGAATCTCCCTTTCATGAGACCAGACACATTAAGCTCGAGCTCCATTGTGGTCTCCAAACCTCTGTACCTGTTTCAGCCGCCCTAACGGTTGATCCAACTGCTGCCGCGTACAGCTCAGGCCACAAATTTGTGAGACCATTGAAAATGTAGGCATGCGTCACTTTCGTCTAGTAAAAAAGTGTCCTATTTGCAAACGTCGTTTGATACTCAGAACCATCAAGCAAACTACTATACTCACAACGAAGTTTCCCTCTCCCATTTTCATAACTTTATGGACCTTAAGACTAAAATAGATCACCAGTGTTCTACCCTCCTGTTCATTTCCATGCTATCAGTGATTTTCTACCTCCTTATTCCTCTCACGCTCTTAGTCCTTCCAAGGCGTTTCTTAAGATGCACTCCCCTCTCAGCAAGTGTCCCATCCAGTTCTTCTTTCTTTCTGATGAGATTTGGAGTAGTTTCCTCCTTTCACAAATCCTTTCCAGCACTTCAAAAGTAGAGCTGTAGCAAACTGTAAGTTTTCGTTACATCGCCTGACTCGAGGTACCGAAACGATTCTCACAATTGCATTTCGTTACTCGCATTTGTCGGTATGATTAGATAAACGAACGAATACGACGTATCATGCAGGAACTGGAACGTTTCGTCCAGCGACTAAATCTGAAATAGAGAATGAACTTTAGAACATCATGCATTGAGTATTTCTTGGAATTTTGATTTGAATTCATTTCGTTACAACGGAAAATGTTTGAGTAGAACCATGCTGATCTTACATTATTTTAATATAGTTAATATTATTTAATTTTAAGTGTTGATATTTTTAACGAAGTAAGTTATTGAGAACATAAATAGTTATTTTGAATTTTTGCTATTGTTTAACATTATAATTTACAATCCATAATTTGTCAGTAACAAATTTGGATAGATAATTTGAGATGATTGTGGTTTTTTTATTGACCGTACTTTAGTGAGATTTTATTGATTTCAAACATTTATCAAATGCATTTATTCTAAAATCTTAACTTACATTTTATTTTGCAGAGCAATTTACCTACACTTACTTTACTAAATGAACAATTTACTTAAACTTCATCAAGTACAAACGAAGTCATCCCGTAACCCGTACTCGACGCGACTCGATGCGATGCTTGCTTGCTAGTGTTTGATTGTATCAAAAGTAACGAGTAACGAAACGATACGGTAGTAACGAAATCAAACCGTTCGTCACGCGACACACGCTTCATGCTAGCGGTCGATTGTGTCAAAAGTAACGAATAACGTAACTATACGAAAGTAACGAATTCTGATTGTGGTTTAGCAAAGAATATATATGGGTACATAATTTCTCGTTACTTTTACAACTCTATTAAACCGTACTCACTTTTTCCATTCAACTTATCCTCTCCGTTCTACTCCACACCCTCATGTCAAACATTTCTATCCGTTTTTCATCTTTTCTCCTCAGTGTCCACACCTCTGTCCAGGAAGTGCTACACCCAATACAAAACATTTTCCAAGTTTTTTGTCTCCTTTCCCAGTTAATAATCACATCTTACTATTAAACTCTTTCTTCGCTACAGCAGCGCTAGTTTTCACCTCTTGGTTGCATCTCACGTCCTCAGTGATTGTACTTCAAAGATATTTCAAGGCTCTCACTTAGATGATATCAGTTTGTCCTCTCTTAATATTTATCAGTTTTCTTCCTTTACCAATCACCATGTTTTTGCTGTATTGATTCTCAATCCATACTCTTCACAAGCTTCATTTAGATCTCCCAGTATTTTGTTTAAAGTACTAAAACAGAAAGACAGATTTAAAAAAAAAAAAAAAATGTATAAAGACGTGTTTGGAGGGTAAAATAGAGCTCCAAGGTTAAGGATGCAGTAAAAATTACGTTGTTCTCTATACGACAAAGTAATCAATTTTGATGAAACAAATAGCATAACGTTTGCTATGAAGAATAAAATAAAACAAAATTCTCAGAGAGTTAAACAGTAGGTCACATTCAAGGTTTCCGTCTAAAACTGGTGAATAGCATCATTAGGAACTAAAAATTTAACTGTGAAGGAGTTTGGGTTGTAAGGTCACGAAATTAAAAGGTTTCATTCTCGAATGAATTTACTTGAAAAGACAATAGCAGAAATGTTACCCGAAGATTAGATGCACATTTTGCTGCCACTGAGGTTTATATTTGGAAACAATGATTTTTGTCATTCCACGAATCATGATCTAACAAGTTCTATATCATAAATGAATGTAATTTTTCTCGGCGTTGTTTATTTCCCGGGAAACGTTTATAAAAAAAAAGTTCTATATCAACCATGGTAAAGGCCGAAATGGTCCAACAAGATAATTCTGCTGGTTTCTTTGTTCTTCATAATCTCCTACAAGTATTTTCAGATGGCAGGTTACATTCAGCGCTGTAATGGTCCCATTCTTTACTTTCCTCTATCATGAACACCTTTCCACCACACCTACTAATCTCAAACTAACAGGAGGTACAGCATCTGACCCGGGACCACTCTGCGTAATCGTGTAATTAATTACCAGTAACACTGTTAGACGTTAAGAAGATTGAAAAATTCGCGCCAAGCGTTTCTGATTTCAGTGAACGTGCGATTGCGGACGGTATCTGGCCTTACCTGTAGTTGGGTTAATGTTGGGCACCTGTGACAGCAGCTGCCCCTGACTCAGGCTACCCGCACTGCGACGTAGGGCGCAATGCGCCACGGCCCCGCCAAGGACAGCGCGGCTGCTTTGCGCTAACACAGTCGATGGGTCTGCTTGCATACCACACCAGCGCCGAATCAACAGCTGCGGTCACATTCACCTTGATTTTTGTATGCGCAGTACACATCACTTTCCGTGGATGTTATTCCGCATTTAGGTGCTTGTCACCTTTACTGGTAGAATTTCATTCTCAGATTAATACAGCGAAGAGGCGCAACGCGTTTCTAGATCACTAAGACTCACGGGTTTAATCAAACCTGTTACATGTCACTTCTCAAAAACCCTACCTGCTTCCGATAACTGTTTCCAGTGGGCTATCTGTAGGTTAATTAATCGTTTCACTGGAAAAACTGGTTTCGCCCTTATTGAAACTAACGTGGAGAAGGCGTAAAATACCAGTTCATTTTATTATTATTATTATTTAAAAAAGATATAACCTGACGTAATTATTATTACCACTCGTGCGATAGTAAAATAGGTGCTAACAAAACGTATAGGATTTTCTTTTCGTGGGTTTACCGGAAATAAATGAAAGATTGTGTAGCCACATATGTAACTTTAGTGGATTGACAGAGGTATTGCATTTCGTCAGCGATCGTCTTAATCATATAACTGAAGTGAATTTTTAGGTTTTATGAGAAAACAATCTAGGAAAAAATTAAAACCATGCAGTATTTGGGTTTGGAGACTCAAGCGGATATTTATGTTCTGTGATCTACTGAAACGATTTTTACTGCTTTTGCCGTCGTTATATGAGCGTAACTGTGACAGTATTTTGTGAATAAAACTCCTATTGTAATAACAAGAATTCAGCCTTATACTTTTAGACTCTCTATTCGGCGAGATATTGATATATAAGCTTCTGTGGCACTTGTTCTTCACTCCCTTTTCTTAGAAATTTATTCATTAACCCCTGTTAAATACATCCAACTTAAGGATGTGTCAAAATAACGAATTACCAATGATTTGTTTTATAACAATTGCAATATTTCAATACGATACTTCTGTTCATTATAGACAGATTTGGATGAAACATTACTTTTACCATATCCTACTTAAACTAGCTGATAAACTAATCATTACAAATAGTCGGTTTATTAATACCATAATTTCCTACTAAAGTTTATATTTATCCCGCCCTTGAAAACTTCTTCAAATTCAAGGTATCTACTTTTTCATTATAAAACGGATCTTAAAAAGTTAGGATGATTGACTCTATGACGTCACCAGTAGCAGCATTTGGACGCTGGTATTCGCTGAGCTCGTTTTTGCCATCTGCGAAATTTCATTTATTTTTTAATCAGGGCTTTAGGGTTTCTTGATATTGAGCTGAGAGGGGACCGAGAGCAAGAAGTGGAGAGGATTTTGATCATGACGCTTATGAATGAACCATTTCACTATTCGCCTGTAGTTATTTACCAATGAGCGCTAACGCTCTGGCCTTGCCTTTTAGAGGACTCGTATTTAAGAACCTGTCCAACCATCCAGCCTTCGGTTTACCAGGGTTTCCCGAAATTACTCCAGGTTATGGAAGAATTCCTTCCCGTTCCTTGCCCTCCCTCCATCTTCTCAACGAGGAATAAAATCGAAGGAACAAATGAGTTATTTCGGAAAACCATGTGAAATTGAAATACGGATGGAGATCAAACTGCGTCCTCCCAGTTACGAGGCCCAAACGTTACTGCTGACCCACCATGGTATTTTATTTAAATATGTTAAATCATGGAAAAAATTGTTACCCTCACAGAATTCCCCCCATTCCAGCGATTGTCAAACCATTCCCTACAGCCCCTAATAATGCTCCATTATATCCGCTTTCTAGTAGACGGTATATCGGCAGCCATGTAGAATCTCACTGAATTAAATTATCTGAATATAAAAATTGTGATAAATAAATAATTTAAGTATGTGTTCTCAAGAAATGCGTCCTGCAAAATTTATTTCGCACTTGAGATAGCTGGATTATTACGAATTCTGTAGGTGGTAAGAAAAATTCACCAACAGAAAAAATAGGTACATGTTGCAAACGTGATAATACATGTCCTCTATCAGTAGGGAAAATCGCCTTTAACCAAAAACAGAAAGATGAAAATTGTAGTTGGTTTCAGTTATCGCTAGACGTTCCTTCATTTTCTGCGGTATGACGGAGCTTTAAAAACCTCCGCAAAACTGCCAGGTATTTTATTTTTATTGTTATTTGCAATTTAATCTTTAGGTCTTACAGCCATACACGTGCTATTAATTTCCTCTAAATTTTTAGGCTATTATTTTTCACAAAAGTATATATTAAACGGTATATGTTGATACTTTCCGTGGCCATTAAATGTTTTATGTTGAGAGGTAACTGGTTTCCCTCTTCAGAGAGTTCTTTCATAAAAGTTGTGATGCTGTTCCAGTGTTTCTTGCATCCATAAACATATGGTTGTCGTCACATTCAACCTCATCTTCACAGTCGCATCGGGGTGATTCAATTGCTTTGATTCTATACAGGTGGGCGGGAAAGAAGCCATGGTTAAACTTTAACCTGGCTGTTGTAGTTACTAGTCCTCTTGATGGGGAGCCTTTTTGGTGGCACTGGGATGTTGGTATATGGGGGTGGATGCAGGCGTAGTGGTGACCTCTGGTTTCCTTATCCGGAGAGGGTAGTGAGTTGACGAAGTGTCGATACCAAATAGTGTCTTCGGGTCACGAGCATGGAGTTCAGGTGGGTCGTTTTATCAGGCACTGCTGGTTGAAGTGACGGGACTGTAGCGGAGTTATAAGAGGTTAGGTTCAGTGAGCTGGGCGGAACCTCCTTAGGCGGCACGGGGCGGCTAATTGAAGCGGTCGCTCAGCCGTAAACAGCGGCGGGCAGCCCCTAATGAAACCGCGACGCAGCCAGCCCAACACGGCCGCCGATATTGGCTCCTAGCCGATCGATCTGCCACGGCGCACGACACCATTAACACAGTGCCGTCTACTACGGAGTCTGTAACGCTAAACCCGTCTCAGGGCAAGGAAGAGGTGTGATAAAGCTTAACGCGCAATCTCACAGAATTAACTCATTCCGCTGCTTACAGATGTGTCCTTTATCCTTGCCTTCTTCTGGTCCCTACCCGTTCTGGACGTCGGCAACAATCGTGGCTGCCTTGATTTCTTCTTGTAGAAAACATAAAATATTCTGTATTATTATTGCATTTTTGGGACAGGCTAAAGTTGTTTAGTAATAGATTAGAGACACTTTATCACGAGATGTTTTGGCATTTCCATGTCTTCTTCCTGGGATCATTCCGCATTGCAGTGTCTGCTTTACTGGGCTTCTTTCGTTTAGGCCTATCTTCAGATGAGGCATTCACTAGTCGCATTTCCTCCCGCAAGGTATCTACCCAGCGCTTCCTTAGTCGCCCTCGTGGTCTTCGGAACTCTGGACTTAGTTCTCGCAATTGAAGAGTTGTTGCTGTGCACCACATAGCCGTACCATCGCAGACTACTTTCTCGCATTTTTTCTCGTATTGGAGCGACACGTTCTCATTCCTGATTCCGTCCAGGTTAGTAAGTCCATGCCAGCCCATCATCTTCATTTCCATGACATGCAGATATTATTCATATATTTTCGTGAATGTCCAACATTCAGTTCCATACAGTGACAGTGGTTGAATGATAGTTCTATGAATCTTTAATTTAGGTAAAGTGGCACCTCACTTCCGAAAAGAGCTCCTGTTATATGACGCCACTTCATCCAGAATTCGTCTGGGTCGTCTGGAAGTGTCTTCCCAGCTTCCATTTTATCATATATATTTTATTAATTTTTAATCAGCTAAATGGCAGACTTATTAAAGTCAGGCATACAAAAAAACAACTCATAACCCTGACACTAAACTTAATGTAAATTCATCCAGGAAGCAGAAAGTCGGCGTCAATACCAGCCAGCGCGTTCTGTATAGTACTCGTACAGGACTTATAGGTTCGATTGACAATATTAGGATTCCACGGTAATTAATTATGTACAAAATTTTTTGCCGATGGTAGCCACACTGAAATGTACTACTGCTGTCACCAGTAGTCTGCATACAAATAGAACGTCATGGTGTTAGCAGTGTCTTTAGGTCACTTTGACATCGTGGTTAATGTTATCCAGTGAGTTCAAATTCTGACTCGCAGGGAGCCGTCTTAAATTTGATGCCTGAAGTGTAGGATTTTTGTAAATCTGATGAGGTCTTCTATCCTCGTCACGCTAGAGATTTCTCGCGAGAACACAGTCCTTATGTAACGTTATTGTTATGTAATGGTACCCTGTAAGGTTAAGCTCTGCGCATTTAGACCTCGTATAAGAAGACCTGTTTCGAATGAACGTCGACCCTGACAAAGGTTGCAGAGCAAATGCTGGATAAGGTTAACTTTTGAATCGTATTGCTGGACGTAGTTGAGCGCGGAGACGAAATGACTATTTAAAAAAAAAATTGATCGTATTTTAAGGATTAAATAACACTAGTAACCAGAGATAAAGAGTGGACAGCCAAAGTAATATATTGCTCCATCTTTAGAATATGTACTGGTGTTTGATACCAACACGAAAGAAGATAATCGAAGCAAAGTAATTAATTACTGTTCTGCCTACTGGAATTTCAAACAACTGTACAGTTCTTTTCCTCTTTCTCTTCTTCCACTCTAGACATCAACACTTATCTTAAGAGACTATTTTATTATCTAACAATTGTAACCTGCTTCTACCTCTCCTGTCTTCCAACTTCCATCCTTTACCGCTTGATTTGACAAACATTCTTCTGATTCCCTGTTAAATTTCACAAAATTTTCTTGATTTAGATTATTATTCCTCACCTTCTGTTTTCCTTACTTCCTTCCCCCGCACCCGCCTGCTCTCATTTCAGTCCTTGTTTTCTTGTCAACATCCTTAACTATAATGCTTCATCTATGTAAGAGAGGGCTGTCAGGCTCTAACCTTTCTAGTATAAATAGACCTTTAAATAAACAGATATCCGTTCTGCTTGCAGTCTTGAGTTTAAATGAAATGCATGTCGTTAGAGTTAAGGATCATGTTATGCTGCTTTTAGTAAGCACACTGGAGGACATAATTATTTTTACAGTGGTTTTATTAAGCAGGTATGACTCTGTGCATTTTGGGTGGCTTCAAGTGGATTTCTTCCGTATCCAACACGACAACGGAATGAACAAAATCAGAAAAATAAGATGTCATGAGCTCGCTTACACGTATTAATCATGTCTCTAATGTTAAGATAATATTTTTGACACAACTTTTATATAGATTCTTCAACAAATATTTCCCTTTCATAATATTTATGTGAAATATAAAATTACGATATGTTTACAGTAAACCTGGTCAAATGACTTATAGCCCTATCTGCGACTGATTTTTTAAAAATATTCTGTAATCGTAATACACCGTGAAACAATCACGTCCTGGAATTGCTTCGACCTTCTTCTAGGATGGAACTTCACCATGATGTATAGTAGTGCGTGTGAAACACACACCGGTGAAGTTACGCCCTGAAAGGTTGTCGAAGCTGTACGGCCGAAACGTGGTCATTAAATACCAGCAGGCGAAAAAATCCGGGAAGCATGAAAACTATATTTCGCTGTGGAAGCCTTTGAATACAGCTATTGGTATATAGACTCTATTGGACCTTTCGTTCCACTACTGTATCCAATTACTTGTTATTACACGCCAGTGTGGCTGATCACGTTAAGCCATCATCACGCTGATCGGGGAGGTGCCTCAAGTCCTGGTCTCCGAGTACCGGCAATCATGATTCCAGTTTTCAGGCGTTTTTTCGAAATCATTTGGGCGACTGTTGAGACGATCCTCAATCTCCGCCTGATAAACTACACATTTTATAAACAAAAACAGACTTATCATTCATAACATAGGATAAACTTTAAACAAACGGTGACACTGTGTATCCCCCAGGAGAATAGGTCTCGTAGCAGTGACGAAAACCAGCGTGCTAAAAACTCAGCTCCCCGGCGATAAGCTATACGAAATAATAATTAAAAAAATAGGGTACCTATGACATTGCCAACAAGCTACCTGTCATCATGGATTATTTTGGGAACTACCGTTAATACGTAGTACGACCTTGCAGTAGGTATTAAATGCTTGGCGTCAGCAAAGGACATACGGGTATAAAACCAAAGCTCCGAATTTGACTAGGCAAATGATGAGTAAAATTCATATTGAGAAAAAGGCGGTGAAGGAGATAAAATCTTCGCCTGTCTATAGAAAATAAGAAGTCCCCAAATCATATTTAACACAAAAACAAGCAGAAAATTCGCCAGATTGTTGACTGAATGCAGACTACTACTGTGAAAATAAAATTCTTGAACAAGTTATACTTGATAACTGGATACTGTGGGCCATTTCCTCAATTGCGAGTTAATAAATTTTTATAAAGGTGAATAACACGCCAATGCAATTGAATTTTGTTTTATTTTCGTGTCGTACGCGTTTCGCTCTATTTCCGGAGCATCATCAGCGTCATCTGTTTGATATTACACATTTATATTTCAGGTTTCATTGTGGCAAACAAACACACACTCTATGGACTTGTGAAAAACGTGGCGTGGTGTTTACTCTCTCATGTTTTGAAAACGATAGTGACGGTAAATAATAGTGATAATATGAAATTTGGTCGGTACAGTGTACTGCTTTATACCTTCAGAAGATTCTACAAAACCTACACAGAGAAACTAACCCTGATCATGAGAAAAAGTAAGATGTAAGTAAATTTAATTTCACCTGACCTTTATATTGTTTTTTAACCAAATGTAACTAACTGAATGTATAAATACCAAACAGATGTCGCTGATGATGCTCTCGAAATAGAGCGAAACGCGTACGACACAAAAATAAAACAAAATTCAATTGCATTGGCGTGTTATTGACATTTATAAAAAAAAATTAATTGAAGTTATACTTGGTTGTAAAAGTCTGCCAGATTTGAACATTTTACATCCTATTTCCTCTCCAAAACGTATGGTGACCCTATAACATAACCCGATTGTCTCCTATACGTGTTTACTCTAACCGTCACAAATCGATGAAAACATCATTAGGAAAATCACGTGGGAGGGGGGAAGTGGGAAATTTGAATTTCAACAGCCACATATTGGAATGCATTCATGTTAGATATTGGAATGTATTCATGTACCAATCTTTAGTATAACTTGAAATGTTACCGAAAAGAGCCTATATAGTCATCTTACTCTTGCTATATCTCCTTGTCGTCGCTGCCTCTTGAACTCCACGACCTTTCAAACTGTGTTCAGCGCTTGAGTCCTTCAGGCGGAGGATTTGGCCCACGCTATCTCTGCTACACCAGTCCCCTGCCCGGCTTAACCCTACAATCCGCTACATTACTAAGGCCAAGTCCTCTGTCTCTTGTCTAAAGGGATACTTACTACGAACAACAGACGCTAAGAGCTGTAACACGAACCTTAAGCGGCTCATGTATAAGAAATGAGTTTGAAAAGATTTGTATCAATTTTCACCCTTAATATTCATAATGAGAACTTCCGAACTTATAGAAAAGTAAGGATACTATCTCAGGTATGAGAACTTTATTTAATGTTTGCTCTCTATGTGAATACGTCAGAGCTTTAATTTTCTAAAGGTCGAGCCGTCTTGTAAACCGAAAATGAGTTTCTCCATTTATTAAACGGTTTTCTAGAAGATGCATGTTAGATTCATGGCCCTGCGATCCTGAATTTGAGTATCGATTGTTCATTGAATACATTCAGGGTGAATGTCTTAATTGTTCTTTAATTTTTCCCCGTTGTTTCCTCAAATCCTTTCCCTGCTGCATTCACATCACTTCAACGGATTATAATTCCATAGTAAAAAATCTAGTCTATAAATGTCTTGTGTACGCATTCATAGTTTCTAAAAATGTTTTCATATCTAATTAATTTTTATTAAAAAAAATAGAATACTAAACTAAAAGGAAGAGGGCAGTCACTGATGGTATAAGCTCTTAAATCTTATATAACGGAGTCAGGAAATACTAATAATGTCTGTCATAATTATTGCTGTAAAACATAATTTGAATGATAATGTGATCCAAAATTTCTATTTTTAATTACTATTAGGGATTTTCAGATATCGGAGTGGTTGGAGCCTTGACGGGATGGTCATCAAGGAACCATAAGGAAATAACCTTTATGTTCATTCAGGTTTGCACTCACGAGGATTTCAGGAGGACATAGAATATCGAAATTTTGATAGACGGACAGCGAACCAAACGCAAGGCTCGAAACTTACTACTGAGCAGCTTCCTTGATAATCTACCCTCTATTGGTATCAGTTCCACCTAACTCTTTGTATTGTCATCAAATTTTATAACTAAGCTCCACATTCCTTTGATAAAAATGAACATAAACTGTGATAGAGAGTTTTAAATATAGATTGTATTATTTAAAACAACAACACTGACGGCAATAAGCTGAAGCTTGACGTTCAAGGAGTGTTAATAGATTTAGAAGATCTTTTCAGTAGTAATCGTTAGATCTCACTCGGAGCGAATAATTTATTTAGCCTTGGAGATATTTCTTTTTATTGCATAATTATCTAGACCAGTGTTTTGTTACGAATGGAACCTAGCCTCGCATTCGGGAGAACGTGGATTCGAATCCAATACCGGTCATCCAGATATGGATTTTCCACGGTTTCCCAGAATCACTCCAGACGAATGCCGGGTTGGTGCTTTCAAAAGGCCATGGTTGAATTCCTTCCCGCTCCTTGCCCCCAGTCCTTTCCCGCTTACAATGACCTCAACGTCGACCAGGCGTAAACCCATAAGAAAAAAGGAAGGAAACCTTATTTATTATAAATTTCCTTTTCTTTTACTTAAAGCTGTAAGAGGATTCCAAATAATAATCTATTCACACACGTTCATTTCATAATTAGGAAAAAGAGTTGACATTTTGTTGACTACAAACTTTATA
>JARYHS010015365.1:0-106997 GCA_031002005.1 Vandiemenella viatica
GCTGGAAACAAACCTCAGGAAATGGCCAAGAACGCACAAATAACTTATTTAGGTACTCAAAAAGTAAAAACAAGAGACGAATTAATTGCTCGCATTTTAAACACTGTTACCCTCAAAAAAATACACCAAGACGCACTCAGAAGAGCTGCTACACGTACTGTTGCGAAGAGAGCTACAAAGCGAATTGAACGATTGTGTGATTTTCGAATTTTTAATTTAAACTGTTGTAAAATACTGTATGCGTGTGTTTTTTGCATGAATAAAGTGCTTCAATAAGTTATTTGTGTGCTCTTGATTATTTTCTGAAGTTTATTTAATGCCTACCATTTTAGCACCTGTATCTCCAAAATGAATGGAAATCGGACACATGTTTATATGAACTTTTTTACTCAGTTTTGTTCATACTACCACCTCCTTAAGTTTTTACCATTCCTCCTGAATCCCCCTGTCTACATTGCAAAGTTAAAACCTGATTTAATTTACAGTTGTTGTTGGTGCTTTAGGGCGCGTCGACGACTTGGTCATTAGCGCCCTGATTTAATTTACATGTCTTTAAAGCATTTGTAAATGTAAAGCTAATCCAGTAGAACCAATATAGGTCAAAGTATTTTCTCATGATAATAATAAAAAGAAACATAAAATAAATAATTTTACGACTAAGTGTTTTAATGTTAAAACAATCATCATCTTGATAAAGATAAATATTAGTAAAATTGAATTAATTTAAATAAAAACTTACATGGACTTAAATTTCTGTATTTGAAAAACGATTAGAAGCAAATTCTTATGAACTGTTAGTTGAGTCGAAAGTACGCAATCTATTTAAATGACACGCGAACTTTAAACTGGATATAAACAGTTATTTTGTAACTAATATATTCAGCATAGTTGAATATTCTGGAACCCCATATCAGTGGTCTGCCATCCACTCCTCTTTGAACGTCTGTTATTTTAGGTATTCCCGTGTCTGCTTCTAATTTGACTAATGGACAGTCCCTCTCGTTGTCACAGATGCTTGACGTATGCCTCGATCCTTGCACGCGAGATATACTTTCATCGAGACTACATGGCCGCTACTATACCCACAGTTTTCGCCTGTCCATTATTTGTATAGCTTACCAACGTTCTAACTTTAAGCCTTGCGTACAGACCATCAAAATGTGATTCTCCTTAATCATCTAGAAAAATTCTGGGATGTTCCATAATTTACGTCCTAAAAACTAAAAATTTTACAAACACATTAACACTCAAAACATGGTTAATAAACAGATGGTGAAACTTACGTTCCCACAGTTAATCCCCAGGAAAACTGAACTACAGTGAGAAAACCTGTGTGAGTGGGAGAAGGACATCATGGATAGCGAAAAAAAAATCACTTGCTGCCCCAGTCAGTACGCATACTAATTGATTGTTCGTTGCTAAATGTTCCATATGATGTTGCTTCTGGTGGAACCTTTTAAAAAAGTAACCCGATAAGGCAATCAACCAAAGAGATAAAACTCATTCTCCTGAAAGTTTTTGAAAATGCAGTTGACATGCTACGTGATTTAATTAAAACCTGCAGTGATATGTTAATAGGTTGTAAGTTCTGGATAGTGTGCCCTGAATGCAAAAACTTCGTAATTTATTTCAAAATATCATTATTTGATTGCAAGGAGTCGTCGCTAAACATAATTCAGTTCTAAGAAGAACGAAATACTCGGTTGTAAACTACACTAAATTAAATAATCAGATTACAGATTTAGATCTCTCTTTTTTTTTTTAAAAAAAAAAAAAAAAAAAAAAGCTTGACTACGATTATGCTGAGGTATTGGCCCTTACTACAAGCGGAATTTCCATCGTCTCAACCAATAATACGTTGGAATCAGCTGGCAGTATTGTCCCTAGGATTAGACCTAATGGCGGGTATTAACATTTATCAGCAGACAAAGATTGATTGGACGCTAAATCGAATAATTGGCACTCATAATCCTAATGAAGTATCAACATTATTTTTTATAGGCCTATGGTTATTGATATTCACGTATTAAATGATGCAGACAGGTATGACATGAGTTAGTTCAGAAGTTATATGCATGCCTACCTGCCATCTCGATAATGGGATTCTGTTACAATCTAGGTTAATGCTCGGACAGTCCAATATTCCCGCCACAAAACTGCCTATTTTACAAGCAGAGAACGAAGCTGTCGTCGTTAACAGACAATGACACTTACGATCTCCTCTATACACAGATCCAAGCAGGGCCCGCTCTAGCGGTTTTGCCGCCCCGGACAAATAGACAAATTGCCGCCCCTTAAGATTATGTAGAATTATATATTTCTTAAAAATAATAATTAATTTTTAATCGAATAAAATATTTAATTTAAATTTTAATAAAATCATATATTAATAAACAGACTTATTGAATTTTGATCTAGCGGCACAAAATAGAGAAATGAATTATGAAATATCTGTACATAGCCACAAATTAACCATATTATAACATTTTTAAATGCTATTACAGATGTATATTATCACACAAACAATCTAAATGCCATTATTTTGAAAATAAAACGAGATTACATCAAATACGCTAAAATCACAAAAAAACTTTTTTTCTTACTTTCAAGTTGCGAATTTTTTATTACATCTTAAAATTTACTTCATTAGCAATTTCATACTCAATTGCCAAAATGGCTAAATCATTAAATTATCAATCTCTTGGTTTTCGTAAATGCTTAGCAAGGCGTCGTATACATCTCCCAAAGAGAATTTTAAAGGGTTTAATGCCTCTATCCTACTCTCCTATCTAGTGTCACTCCATGTTTTCAAAGTTGAACCCTGAACATGCTTTAAAAGTATTGCCCTCGAAAAGTAGATGCCAAAAAGATTAAATATATTTTTTGGACCATGTTGAAGAAATTAGCGGCTTCCAAGGATGCTTTTGCCATTAATAACAAGATTGAGAGAATGGCTACTACACGGAACAATGAATGCTCGCGAATTATATTGTTTAATTCTAAATTGCACTCCTGCTTTATTGCCCCTCATATTGGACCCGTTGTCAGTGCCTGCCCTCTGATATCCTGCAAATTTAAACCCAAGTCATTAAGTTCCCCAACTATAATATCAGACATTTGTCTTCCTGTGGATCTTTCGACTGGTAAGAAGCCATAAAAGCTTTCATTAATTTTAATTTCAACATCAGGATTAAATTTATTGGTTGAAACATATCTGATTACAAGAGTAATTTGCTGTATCTTACTAAAGTCAGGAGTACAGTTTAAAATTATGGAAAAATATTTGAAATTTTTTATTTCATTAATAACATGAGACTTTACACTTTGATGCAGCAGATCTACTATCCAGGTTTGTATATTTTTCCCAAGATATTGAGCTTTAGTCTCTACTTTTTAGAGCACTCAACGGACGTGCTCTTCCATAATGGGATCGTATTCAGACAGTAACTCAACTATTTTTAAGAAATTACCGGTATTATACTTAAACAACTTGTCGCTTGTACCTTGAAAAACCAGACAACTTTTACCAAGCATTTTGGTAATTGCAACGATTCTTAGAAGCACCTCATTCCAATGATTTATTTCGGCATTAATAACTCTTTGAGTGGCAGCATCTACAGTTTTACAACAATTTAATCTTATTTGCCTGAGTATGATTTTTCGAAATTTCATGCTCTTTTAAAGTTTCTTCGAGGTGCTTCCAATTTTTAAAACCCTCCTTTGAGAGAGAAACAGCCGAAAATTTTGCAACAGAAGCAGTAAACGCAGTTTTGTGAAAGATAGTAGCTAATCTCGCAATATTTGCTCTCCGTTGCTTAAAATTCGTGCATAATATTTTGCGCTAAAATGTCGATCTGTGCCATTGGAAGGAAATTTGTAATTATGCAATAGTTTAGGTGGACCTTGCCTTACTAAAAAGATTCTTACGGCGTCTCGTAAGATTCTTGGCCACAAAGTTTTAGAACGCCTTCTGTGAGTCTCACGTTGGTGTTAGTTCCAGTTGGTTTAGAAACTTCGTTCATTTGTTTGCTATTATTCTCTGACGATCCTGTACCTCTTTTGTATCCCGACTTGATATTGGATTCTAAGATTTGTTTTGGTAAACCCTGAATACAATATATTTTTTTAACGCGCCAGATTGATTCTGCCTTTCCGCTTCCTTTCCCAACCTTCTTTTTTTGTACTGGTAACCAGATTGATTTCTTTGACCGTCAGACATTTTGGAAGAGGCACGCACGTAACTCAAATAATGTACACTATAAAATAATATAAAAAGTAAATATTTATCCTTGTTATAAATAAGCTAAAACCATAACTAAGATAAATTATTCTCAGTCGATGTAAAAAAATATTTATGCACAACACAAAATATTTTCCATACCCTGTGAACATAAAGAAAGTCTAGTGTTACAATATAGTCAAAGCTTATTCGCGGAGGATACTATCCGTAAATTTGCTGCAAATACAGAAACTATGTATACAGAATGGCAATTTCTATACGCTTAAACGGAATATGTTCCAAGTTCACGGAAAAAAAATTTAAAAAATGATGATGTGGAGTGATTGTCGCGCAATGCACATATTAAACCAACTGACAAAGTTATTCACATTCACTAAAATAGTTAATGAATTTCTTTTTGTTGAGCAGCAATTAGAGTATGTGTAAATCGCATTCGTATATATAATAAGCATCATGGGTTATATATTAGCAGTTAACATTCGAAATTGAATATACTAATGGTATGTGAAGTATCTAATTGGCAATCAGCAGCTGGTAATATTATTTATTTATTAATGATTGTAAGTACTGTCCCACACCCACTAAACTACAGTATTTTCACAAGCGATCAAAGCTAGTATATGTAATTTAACCCAACCATAACACTTACAATGCCTATACGGTATCTAATTTGTACAACAAATCTGTGATGCTCCGATTACGAGAAGAAATTATTATATAAATTATTCCACTTCGATTTCCAATAACTAAGATCCATATTGATTTTGTTCACCAATTCAATAAAATAAATACTCAGCATCTATCGATTCCATGTATTAGACACTAGCTGCAATTGGGAAAAACACTCCTTTCCAACGCGTCTAGTAACTTGTGGGCAGTATAATGTCGGAATCAGTGCAGGTAGCCGAGGTCAGGTGTAACAGCCCCCACCTACCGTGCTTCTGTTGTGTGCTTTTGTCGCTGTGCGCTTTTGTCGTTGTGCGCTTATATCGTTGTGCGCTTATGTCGTATATCACACTAAATAACAGTTTAATCATAGATGTACTTACCTTTAGAAATTATGAAATCCTGAAGTAAATTTTATGAACTTCCACTTATCACTAATAACGTAATAGTAAGACTAATGCTGTTGTGTAATGAAACCACTTTTATAATTAGCAATAATAAGCAAGTTGAGAAAACAAAAGTCGGAACAGCGTTCTACTCGTGTGCTAAGGCCCAATTAGCACAGAAGAGACCTGACGCGGACTTCGGGCTGAGACATGGCGCGGACGCGGCGCATTTTGAAGTTGCTCCTATGGAGTAATTCACACAGAGACGGCTGGGCAACGGCGCGCCCCTTTTGTCCGCGCCCCGTCTCTTCGATGTCTCTAGGGGCGTACCCAAATAGCTAAGAACTGCAAGTTTTTAACGAACGAAAAAATCGGTATATGGATTTTTTAAATTAATTGGGTATTTAACACATTAATATTATTAATATTTTTCTCATACTTACAGCCGAAATGGCGCCCCTAAATTTTAGCGCCCCGGGCAAATGCCCCGTTTGTCCCCCCCCTAGAGCGGGCCCTGATCCAAGAGACGTCTTCCTGACTAACTGGAACTGTCACATCAATAAGAAAAAGCCGATCCTACGAGAAGAGAGTAAAATTATTGGAATATCGTGGAATATTTTATATTTTGGGATCAACATGTTCTAGCAAACTAGAGTTTCTATAGCTTTCGTCAATTCCAGCTGTATGCGACATGTCCTGAATTTGTGGCAGGTCTACCACTTGCGATATAAATAGCATTCACACCTTTTTAACGAAATATGTTTGTAATAATTATTCATCAGCCACAAGTTCTTGAAGTCTACTAGAAGCAAAGGACGCTAGTATCACAGGGTATATTAAACAACAACGCCACAAACTTGTGGTATTTTAGCGTTCTTGTGATTGGACTAATCTATTACGAATAGTGCTCAGGCCACAAAAATGAAGTAATATTTGACACAAATGTTTGAGCCAGGTTCAGTAAGATGAATTCTGTGTCAAGTGCATCTACAACTACGTTGTCGTAAGCACGCTACAGAATTGTGCGTTCCTTGTTCTCAGCGAAACGATGCTTTTTTTTATTTTTTCCCCCTTATGGCTTTACGCCTCGTCGACGTCGCGGTCATTAGAGGCGGGATGCGACTAGGACCAAGGAACGGAAGGAATTTTTCCATTGTCTTTTTGAAGGAAGCGTCACGGCATTCGCCTGGAGTGATTTAGAGAAACCATGGAAAACCCAAATCTGGATGCCCGGGCAGTGATTCGAACCGGCCTCCTCCCGAATGCTAGGACAGAGCGTTAACTGCTCACCCACCACGCTCAGTGGAACCATGCTAAAGCTGGGGAGCAAATTATAACACTCCGCGTAACTTTAGTTGAAACTCATTACACCAATGAAAAGGGCTAAAATCTGGATAGCATGGTTTATGATGAAAATTACTTTTAGAGTTTTCGTAGGTTTTGTGTGTTAAGTTTGTGCGAGACGTCTTTAGTTATATTCAACTTCTCAACCTGACTTTCTTTCGAAGGAGTTTAGTCGTGGTATGTTGAATGTTGTTGGATCCTTGGGACATATATGAACGGTCAATAATTTTCGTTTCGATCTGTCCCAAACCGAACGGCTGGAGTAAACGTAGGCTGGTAAACGCAATGTATTTCTAACCAGTCCCTGAGTGATTTATCCAATATCATTTCTATAACACCTTGATTCGATACAAGCGTAACGAATATTAGCTTTAGGGTGGGGCAAAAACAAGAAAACTCCATAAAAATTGGTTTTACTTGAAAACAAAATTAATCACTCACTTTTTTTTAAGCACTATTGCGTCTGACTCCGGGTCGGACGACTGGTGTTCGATCCCCGACGAAGTCGAGGGTTTTTCCTAGCAGCTGAAAGGAAGTATGTAGCGGCCCTGTAGGGCCACTCAGCACGCTTTCATATGAATACCGTGGAGGAAAGTTAAAGAAAAAGGGTCACAGCACGTCCACTCTAGTGTCTACGGTGAGGAAATAGTAATGCGAAGCTTTACCTCCGCTATTCCTATGTGAGTGCGGCTCGAAAGCTGTGAAAATCCACTGCCTTTAACTTTTTATTTTAGCACTAGTCTGCGAGGATAACGGCTGAATTTTGGCAAAATTTATTTTTAAATATTAAAAGTGGGATTTTTATTTTCATATATTTTTCGCTCTACTGCTTGATGGAGGGAGTCAAGGTGGTGCAATACCCTGGCTGGCTACGAATTTAATGATTCTCCAAGAAGGTACGAAATTTTCGTATTTGGTTCAACTTCTGTCAGTTTTCTTCCTCTTGAGAAAGAATTTTACCACGGCTTTTATTTTATTCCTTTCCTTCATCATTAATGTTTCATGTGTCGTTTTAATGCTTTTATGTGCTCTTTAAAGCCTATATTACATTTAGAACTACCCAATAATGTACGGTACTACACATTTTTTTCAGCGAAGAGTTCTCAGAAATCGAGATGTAGGCCTTTTATTCCACGAGGTTTATCTTATTTTCATAATCTTCCCCGTAATCATTTCGTTTGGCAACAATTATAAGTAAGCTTGTTATGTCTGCATGCTGACGCTCCACCCCACAAGGTTAATAGTCCGTGCTTTTCTTCCGCCTCATCAGCAACTTAATATGTTTGAGGTGATCCCTCATCTCCATCTATCCTGAGCTAACCATATGCATTACAGACAACATCATCAACTATCTGTTACATATATTTTGATATTTGCATTCCTCTTCATTTCTCACGTCTTAAAATGTGACCCACCATTCTAAATCTTCTTTCTGTGAGAGACTTCCACAAATTTCTTCACTCACCCGCTATTTTCAAAAGATTCTAATTTCCTGCTTATTTTACAACATGCTTACACTGCACAATTTATTAGTCGAGCCGAATATTGTCGCACATCAAGAGGACCAGGCGATGACGAATGAAAGACTGTTGTAGTGTTGTCGTTACATTAAGAGACTGTGGGACCATAGGTCATGGGTTCGAATCCAAAAAGTGCCGTAAAATTTTAATTTCTTAACTTTGCATAAACTGTTCTGGAATGATCTTGATGTAACGAGTGTTAATGTTCTAGATTGTTCTTCATTACTATATAAGCGATACTCCCTTCTAGCCGGAGTCAGTTCGCTCCGTGCTCCTGTACTGTACGAATTGTTTAATAAAGCTTCATTGCGTTAAAGTGTGTGTGTTCATCAACGACCCCGCTACGCCCAAGGACTCTGATTGTGGTTTACTATGCGACATTATTTTGGTGGAGACGCCGGGTAGATCCTCGTGACCGCTAGAATCCACGAAAACACCGTGGCCTCAACCAGACCACAAGAGAGCCGTCGCTTACGAGGCGAGAAGCCAGAGTACGAGCCATATTAGACTGAGTGGAAGCTGTCAGAAGGAGAAGAAGAAGTAAGGACGACGATGACGCCGACTGCCTGCCAGCACATTCATCATCGAGCAGTATTTTCAGGCGACGACGGCCAAGATCCGGGCAACTGGCTGAAAGGCTACAAATGTATCGCTAAATTCAACAACTGGGACGATACAGTGTGCCTGGCAAATGCATTTTTCTACCTGGAAGGAACTGCCAAACAATGGTACAAAAACAACGAAGAGAAACTAACTAGCTGGCCAGCATTCCAGAAAAAACTGCAGGGGTGCTTTGGAGATACACAACGGCAGGGACGTGATGCCGAAGAAAAACTAAAGTGTAGAGCGCAGCGCCATGTGGAAACGACACAGTCATACATACAAAGTGTTTTGGGGCTGTGTAAGAAAGTCGACACCAAAATGAAGGAAGAAGACAAAGTAGCATACCTTATGAAAGGCGTCGCCGAGGACGTGTACCAAGCGTTACTTTTCACGGAAATTTCCACAACAGACGACCTTATTAAGTGTTGCCAATACATTGAGACGATGCACCAAGAAAAGAATAGGACAAAAGAAGTTTGAAAGATTATCAAACGTCGTATCAATGACCGCAGTGGAAGAGGACACAGGTATTAGAGACATTATTCGAAAAGTAGTGAGATAGGAAGTTAAAAGGGCGATGGAAGCGTATATTGGGCCAAAAACTGAGACTGAGAAGAAATAATAAGGGAGGAAGTGGAACAAACGCTGGCGCCCATCTCTTACCGTACAGCCCCAATGAAAAATGTTAAACAGCCGAGGTCAAAGAGAAGTTACGCCACTACGACGCAACGCGAGGACCCTGTAAACGTTCCCAGGAAAACCGACGTCTGGAGAACGCGGGACAACCAGCTGGTATGTTTTCACTGTGGGCCACCGGGACATGTAGTGCGCTACTGCCGAGACCGACGGCAGATATTTAATGATGCCCGCGAAAGGAGATTCGAAGCACGTTTCAGCGGCCGAAGACCCCAGGTCGATAATGAAGATCAAGACGTAACTTCTGGACGACGTAGTTCACCGTCGCCGCAGGCTGGCCGCTTGAGAGGACGCTCGCCGACACGATAATCAAGGTCTCCGTCACCCTTCCGACGCTCCAGCCAGTCACCTAGCCACCGCAACCTGGAAAACTAAAAGGTGCGACCTTCCTTGGAGGTGAGGCCGTTCAAGGGAAAAATCCTCCGCCGCCGATCATTACGAGAATGTTGGCAAATTACGTTGAAATCCTCATGGATGGCCAACCAGCTCGTGCTCTTGTGGACTCTGGGGCATCTTTTTCGGTTATTTCGGAGAAGTACCCGGCGCCAGTTGCGGAAGACGATGTTCGTCGATTACAAAAATGTTTTTCTCAGAGTGGCTAATGGGAACCACGTACAGCCTACAGGAAGGTGCACTATTCGTGTCTCTATAAATGACCACGAGCAGCCCTTTGAGTTCGTTGTGTTACAAGAATGCAGTCATGAAGTCATTCTTGGTTGTGACTTTCTGAAGGCCTCCCAAGCAATTATAGACTGTGGTCGCTCGAAGATTTTGCTAGACGATGTGAGAGTTGAAGAGGCCAAATCACTCCAGGCAAATGCCGGGATGCTTCCCTCAAAAGGCCATGTCCGAATTCCTTCCCATTCCTGGCCCCCCATCCTTTCCCGTCTCTAAAAGACCTCGCTGTTAGAGAGACGTTAAGGAGATAAAAAAAAAGTTGAAGAGGGGGGGGGGGACAGTCCCTCCCTTGCATGGAAAGTTTGTGTGCTGGATGACGTCGTAATTCCTGCCACCAGTGCTTCGAAGGAAACTGTCATGTGTCATACACCACGTTCTTGTATGGACCTCCTAGTGGAATGTAATAGGAATTTACCACTGGAGAAAGATTTGTTCATTCCGGCCTCCGCTGTTTCATTTTAGAACGGAATTGGTGAACTGTGGGTAGTCAACTGCCGCAAGGTGCCACATATTCTCCCAAGGCGCCAGTGTAGAGCATACGCTGTGATTTTAATTGAAGGCCATCTGAATGTCATGAAAACCTTGCGCGAAGAACCCACAAGTGTGATTGTAACGGAAGCAACGAGACAAAACATGCAGTCCCGACTCTCGCCAGATCTGACCAAGGAACAACAGGCGAAGCTACTTGCGGTTCTTCAGGAATTCTATGAATGTTTCAGTCCACAGATGAAGAGCAAGTCGACCCCATTGAAGGTACAACATCGAATTGATACTGGTGACCATCGACCAATCAACCAAAGACCGTATCGAGTATCAGCAGCGGAGCGCCGAATAACTCAGCAAGAAGTAGAAAAGATGCTGAAGGACGACATCATTCGGCCATCTCAGAGCCCATGGTCATTCTGGTAGTGCTCGTAAGAAAGAAGGACGGCCACTGGCGGTTCTGCGTCCATTACCGACAACTCAATTAGGTAACTAAAAAAGATGTTTACCCTCTTCCGCGAATTGATGATATGTTGGACTGTCTGGAGGGAGCTACGTTTTTCTCAACTATATTAAGGATACTGGCAGATAGAGGTAGACGAAAGTGATCGAGAGAAAACTGCATTTGTTTCCCCCGATGGCCTGTATGAATTCAATGTAATGCCATTTGGTTTGTGTAATGCGCCAGCAACATTCGAACGTGTGATGGATAATCTGAAGTGGACGATGTGTCTCTGTTATTTAGACGATGTTATAGTGTTCTTCGAAACCTTCGATGAACACGTGAAAAGACTGAGAGCTGATCTTATGTGCCTGAAACAAAGTGGCTTACAACTTAACCCAAGAAAGTGTCTTTTCGGAGCTAAAGAAATAAAAATACTTGGGCATCTTGTGTCAGGTGAGGGTGTGCGGCCAGATCCAGACAAGGTGAGGTCTATAATGGAATTTGCTGTTCCTAAGAATACCAGCGACGTAATGAGCTTTCTTGGCCTATGTTCTTACTATCGACGTTTTATAAAAGACTATTCCATGAAAGTCAGGCCGCTCCAAGAATTGCTAAAAAGTGGTGCTAAATTTCTCTGGGGTAGATCTCAACAAGATTCTTTCAACATTTTGCAAAAGGCTCTGACGACTGATCCTGTGATTGGCCTGTATGACGAGAAAGCGCCTACTGAGCTGCATACAGACGCTAGTGGTTATGGAATTGGCGCTGTCTTAGCCCTTTCCTCCCTGACGGTACTTATAAGTACCACTGTATTTACCACCACATAATTCGACAATACCAGTGTCCACTGCATTGTTAAACCTGTTGATGTATTGTTGTATGATTAAGTCAGACAATGACAACATTTATTTTTAAATTCTGCGTGAAATTTCCGAGAAATTAATTTGCTAAGTTGGTGCTTGACAGCATGCTGACCAAAGTAACAAGTGGTACATTACAATTAATTTTTAAATGATAATTTACTTAGTAAGTGTCAATTTCTGTTATTACTTTTTTAGTTTGAACATTTAACCATATATTTTTTACCTATAAAACATGTTTTTCTAGTTTCTTTACTAAATAATCTAGAAAAACCAATGTGGACTTATAAGTACCGTCAGGGAGTTCTGGGTAGTTTTATACAGATTATTGGTCAATAGATTCAGCAAGTATACAATTGGTTTTATCATTGTTTTAGATATTTTCAAATGGATATTTTTTATGAAATACGCTCTGATTGAAGCTCTTCTCTTAGAAGTTTATAATTTATCAAGGCAAAAATGAAGAAATTACTGGAATGTTCTCAGATTACTCATTAGGTCAAAGAGTGGTCATAGAGTTGACTGAAAAAAATGGAGCAATGACAATGTTATCTAGTATTATCATTATTTTTCATCAGTTTCATTATTAAAAAACTGAAACAACTTTTGTTTGTGGGAGAATCAGACCGTACTGCAAGGGACTTCCTAACAATCTGCTGATGGAAAACTAAAAAGAGGAGATTGTGACAATGAATTTACAAACCTAGGTATTTGCTACTGGAAATGGAAGGATAAAAAGGTCATACATTTAGTATCAAATTTTCATGGCAGCGGTGAAACTTCACTACACTGGTTGGGGTCAATGGCAACTTCAACAGATGGGCCCTCTCTCGGGTTGGATTGGTGCCCTGGTGGATCTTGGACCAGAGGGCCTCTCTGGCTGGTCATCAGGGGCCACCTCCGGCAGTAGGTCCAGTAGCATTTTGCCCATCCTACCACCCTGTTGTTACACCACTAGTTATATGCTAAGAAAAACATGGATTGAAGTCAACAATTTCATGCTCAGGAGTCGTCAAGGACTACAATACCTTCATGTGTGGGGTTGATAATGTTGATCAGCTGCTGACTTTGTGCAATGCTGACAGAAGATTACCAAAATCATGGTAAAGATTGTTTTTGAGAATTCTACATGTTGTATTTGTCAATGCCTATAACATAAATGGTCCGATATTTGAAAAAAAATCTGTATTATTTTTTAGAATATCCTTTGCACAAGGTATGATGACTATGAAGGAAATCGGTAAGAAGAAAAGGTCATCTATATATATTTCACCAAGCCCTCATCCATTCAAACAACACAAGTCATACTATTCTACTATGAGAGATGTAAGATTGGGAAACAGAGGTATACACTGTCCCTAAATTGTAAAAATCAGATGAAGATCTGAAGTAGGTAGAATGAAGAAAATACAGTCAAAACATCACTCCATCACTCCAAATGTTGCACTACAATGTCTTTTGTGTCTGAATGAGCAAAAATAATGTTCTTTTTTTAAAAAAAAAATATCATGAGGCAAACATTTTATACCAATATGAACATAATTGATTTATTTCAATTGCTATTGCTGTACATCCTGTGATACACAAAGTCCCTGACGGTACTTATAAGTACCGGCTTAGTAATTAGCACTTAGAGTTCCAAAAAAAATTTGAAAAAAAATATGGGTGATTAATTTCAAGTACCTTTATACAAATATATAATTGAAATTATAAATTTCCCTATTTTTCCAATAGCCGGTAGGAAAGGGTTAGTACAGATTCTTGATGGGAAAGAGAAGGTAATAGCTTATGCCTCCAGGACACTTAACAAAGCCAAAAAAAGCTACTCAACAACACAACGTGAATGTCTTACTGTCATATGGGTTGTCTGCAAATTCCGACCATATCTCTTTGGACGACGATTTACAGTTGTAACAGATCACAATTCACTTTGCTGGTTAACAGGCCTTAAGGACCCATCATGATGACTTGCCAGGTGGGCATTAAATCTTCAAGAATACGACATTAGCATAGTCTACAAAAGTGGAAGGAAGCACCAGGATACCGACTGTCTCTCGAGGAATCCAGTGGTGGAACAACAAGAGAATGGAGTGTGTAATGACTGTCTCGCTACTCTTCACGATCTCTCTGAGAAACAAAAGAAGGATGCCAAATTGTTGCAAATTAAACTTGCCTTAGATCGCTCAGGGGATGTGAATGGAGAATTTAAGATGATAAATGAGGTGCTTTACAAGAAAAACTTTGACCCCTTTGGAAAGAGATGGCTTACAGTGATTCCCAAGCACATGCACTTCAAAATTCTTCAACATTTCCACGACGCGCCTACAGCGGGCCATCAAGTGTTTATTAAGACTTATGACAGAATCCAGAAGAGATTTTTTTGGTCAGGATTATTTAGAAGTGTTCGTCACTATGTTTCACACTGTCGAGAATGCCAGAGAAGTATGACGGTTCCTCAGAAACCACCTGGACGACTTATACCAATTCCGCCTGCAGAAACGCCTTTCCAGCGTGTCAGGATTGAATTACTCGGACGATTCCCGACTTCTACTAGTGATAATAAGTGGATTATTGTTTGTACTGATTATCTGTCCTGGTACGCCATTACAAAACCTTTGAAAACAGCTGAAGCCTCTGAGGTTGCGAAATTCGTAGTGGAAGACATGGGGCCCCAAGTTCAGTGATCACGGATCGAGGGAAGGTCTTTCAGTCGACACTTGTGACCGAGATCAACCGTCGATGTAACATTACACATCAAATGACGACTGCTTACCACCCTCAAACTAATGGAATTACAGAACGTTACAACAAAACACTGGCTGACCAGCTCTCCATGTACGTGAGTGTCGAGCAAACCAACTGGGATGAGGTGCTTCCTTTTTTGACCTTTGCCTACAATACTGCCAAACAAGACACAACCAGATTTATGCCATTCTTCCTGGTGCACGGACGTGAAGCAACAAACACCATGGACACTGTGTTCCCGTTCCATCCTGACGACGTGGACGATGATTACATCGTCAAATTAGTAACAAGAGCTGAGGAATGTCGGCAGTTAGCTCAGCTCCGCAAACTGCAGGCTCAAGAGAATGACCGCCGAAGGTATGATGTGAGTCACCGTTCTGTTTCCTACCAACCTGGCGACGTCGTCTGGGTATTTACTCTTGTCCATAAGGTTGACTTGTCCAAGAAGCTCCTTAGACGTAACTTTGGACCATACAGGATCGTACGAAGGTTCTCTGATGTCACTTATGAAGTCGAGGATTTCGATCCACACTCAAAACGATGGAAGGTGAGAGACACAGTTCACGTGCTGCGACTGAAGCCTTACATGGACCCATCGAACCAGAGTAAACTAGAAGACCCAGCATTCTTCAATAAACCAAAGGGCCCCAAAAGCTGTGGGTCTCATTCGGGCTCGAAGTTGTTGACTACTAGGGCTGTCACCGCCCATCAGGAACCAAGGTGCGCGGGACCTACGACTCGCTCCATGACCAGGGCAACGTAACATCGGGACGCTGTTCCCTTATGGAGGGAGCAATGTCGCACATCAAGAGGATCAGGCAATGAAGAAGGAAAGACTGTTGTAGTGTAGTGGTTACATTAAGAGACTGTGGGTAATGGGTTCGAATCCAACAAGTGCCTTAAAATTTTAATTTCTTAACTTTACATAAACTGTTTTGGAATGTTCTTGATGTAACCAGTGTTAAGTTCTAGACTGTTCTTCATTCCTATATAAGTGATACTCCCTTCTAGCCGGAGTCAATTGTCAGTTCGCTCCGTGCTCCTGTACTGTACGAACTGTTTAATAAAGCTTCGTTGCATTAAAGTAAGTGTGTTCATCAATGACCCCGCTACGCCCAAGGACTCTGATTGTGGTTTACTACGCAACAATATTTGTAAAGGGTGTGAAGATATAAAATAGGTGATCAGAATGATTCTTGAATTTTTCAGGAGTGAATAACACTTAGTCTGGATAAGCTGAATAAGATTTCTTTACAGACAGTGTTAAATTACATGCATAGCACCACGAAGGCACAAGAAGGAACTTTAATTCCAACAGTGCCACCTGAAACACATATTGTTATCTTATAAAGCTGTATCAGGATCAGTTTGATAGTATACTGCCTTTACACTGAGAGTCGTTAACTACTTCCATCCATGAAATCTTCTTTAGCGTAGGCTACAAAATTAGTTCGGTTAGGGCCTAGCCACTATTTCTTCCCACACTCACCTATAACCTAACTCTGACTTACCTTCATTTCCACCATTCATCTGGCTTGCCTTGTCTCTCTAAACGTGGGAAACGTGTTTTCCGCTATTCAACCGACATGTTAGATGATCTGTTAGATGGACGTTTGCACAAACAGCTTACGCAAAACTATGACCGTTTACTGTGGCCTAACGAAATACTGTCTTTCAGTCATCAACCAACTCTAAACCTCAGTGGGTGGAGGTATGTTTTAAATAATGTTCACTGTAGACTTTGATCAAATGTTTAAACCATATATTCTTCCAAAATTTTTACATTATACGGTAGTCAAATTTACGGCATCAAACTTCTTTTTCGAAATAAACAACTGCAGGTATAAACCTATAAACCTTGATACAAGCCGCAAGCAACTCCCAATGAACCCTTAACTGAATAAAGTTCAATTACACCGGAGTAATTCACTTCCTCATTATCTGTTGTATTCAGTCCAACATGGCCGACTTGCTAGCTTCGCGCACTCATAATCAGGGCCGGCGCTAGGAATTTCGGGCCCTGGGTAAAATGGGTGGACTTTTTTTTTTTTTTAGCTCTACAAACTAGCCGGGCGACAATATGCGGATTCTTGGCTTCAAAGCCGGGGACTCCTTCAGCCGGTGATCGGGCCCCCCTTCAGCCGGCGGGCCAGGTGACATTTCACCCACTTACCCCCCCCCCCCCCCTTAACGCCGGCCCTGCTCATAATACTACTTTATTCTTCTCCAAGCATCACGCCAAATGGGCAGGGACCAGCCACAACCTCACCTTAAAGCGCTTTCAAACAACTGCCACCTCCACCATTTTTAAGGATCTATTTATAGGAGAGCGGGTAGATTTCCCAATTTTTTGCGGGGATTTTTTCACCATGAAACATTATTTTTCCTCTGATCCACTTGAAATTATTATGGGAGGTAGCCCGTTTCATAAATTTAAAAACAAATCCTTACAAAAATTTCTTTAGCTTAGGAAATTATTAAACTTGCAAACCCCTAAATTTTCACTCATTTGTTCAGTATGCAAACTATATTGTTGATTCTTATTTTAAAATGATCTACTCCTCCTTCCGGATATTTTGGTATACAAACCGGCTCGTTTAAAATTTTCTATCTTAGTGAAATTCTAATCTCCAAAGGTATTAATTCTACAGAACTAAAATATGTTTTAAACCTCTCTATATACCATTTTCTGTATAATAGGATGTTATCTAACTGCTAACTAATCTCCTTCATATAGTTTCAATTTTTTGTTTTAAATCTGTTTCTAATTCTCATGATCGCTAACCGCCATATTTTTCTTAAGTGTAATTAATTTCTTTTTCCTATCCTGGCCAAAATACTACACGGATGTTTACAAAAACTTGTTAAGTGTGCATTGGAAAAATTCTACTTTGTCTTAGATATACTCCCCTGTCTGTATTTAGGTGAATTGTGCAACTTGAAAACTAAATTTTCCTACAAAATCATCATTTTCTCTTAAAAATGTTACTTAACCTTTAGCTACTGATTATAGATTTTTACATAATGTAGTATAAAATTTTGAGCTATAAATCTGTTCAGTAGCTTGAAAACCGAAAGCTTGAAAATTGTTTAACTGTTTTTCTTCAATCATTTGAACCACGTGGGAAATTCAATTTCAAAATCAAATATCTCTTCCATACAATTTTATAACCTTAAGTGTCCCACCTCATTTTCATCCTTATGACTTAATACATTTCTTAACATGAGTGTAGCGTTTTCTATAAAAAAAATAAGAAATTTTCTTTATGTTGTCAACGTTTACAAATCATAATGATCGAATCTGACTCTTTACTCCTACTCATCACTTGAAAACGGCAATAAAATTATTTTAAATATCCTTTGCTATTGGACTGATATTAACGCGCAACTCTTTAAATAAATTTTGATCATTTATTAACAAAATTTAGATTAGAGGAGAAGGTCCAAAGACGGGCTAGGGTCTAAATATGGCTTACTTGCTGAAAGTGGGGGAAGAGGGTTGTGCTCAGGTACGAGAATAGCACCAAAAATAACATCAGGTGGTAGGAGAAGTGTAGTGAGAAAATGAACTTTGTCTATTACACAAGTGTGTTGGCGCAAATTGTTTTACCGGAAAACTTGCTTTTGAAAAACTCAAAACTTTTCTAGGCATGTTAACATTAATTTATCTCTTCCTTACTTATTCAGTAAATTAAATGGCTTCCACCTTATCTCTAAGTACATGAACTGAGCTTCATGCAGGGCACCTATGCTGTTCGATTTGTTTGTTTTGTAATGGCTGTGCTGAGACCATTAACCTGAAGTACTGCATGGTCCAAAAACGGGCTACCATTGGTGGTCCAATAACAAGCTAGCACTTGACTTGAAAATGTGAAGATTTCAGCACTCTGGATCAACGACCAACTGCTCAAACTTCAACATCCAAGTGGGTTAATCCATTTGATGTATCTTTGATCTCCATCATTACAAAGAATAAGCAATTGTGGACGCAAGTGCGCCAAGACTTGCATCATAACTGGATCTCCTTATAGCGAATGATTGAAGAAAAGTGTGAAGCGTACAGTCTTGAACAATTGTCAAATGATTGTGAAAGTGTAATCAGTTGCCTCAACAAAGAAAAGTAATTCAAAATTGCCTAGCAAAAAGCCCATTGGGTTAGCTCAGCAAAGAGTCGGAAGAAGACCATCCTACTGATGACGACATTGACGACGATGACAATGACGATTTCTATGGGGGATAAACATGGAGACGACAATGCAGCATGCAATTTCAGTGATGCACTCTTTTCAGATGTTGTCAGATTTGAAGTGTCGATTCAGTTCTACAAGTGTGAAGGTTGGGTAGAGACTCAATTTGCTGGAATGGAAAATGAAATATATCTGTAACTTCTGCAAGTAAAAAAAAAGGGAGTGAGGAGATTGTAAAATGTCAAGACAATAAAGTTTTTGAACAAAATTTGTTCTTTAATTTATTAGTGATAAATTTCACTTTTTATACAAGTAGCTCGTATTTGGACCACCTCTTGAAAATCAGTCATTTTACATTTTTTTTTAATCCTTTGATTTTGGAAAATTAAAACTGTTTACTGATGTTTTTAACCTTCATATCACCTTCATGATTGTTTAGAGAAGCAAGTGACATCAAAATTATCCATACTGAGTGACCGGGAAAATCACAAGGGCCAAAATAAAAGTGGTAGCCTGTATTTGTACCTTCTCCTCTATATGACAGGCACTTTGTGTTGTATGCCTTCAGTTGATTATTGGAAACACTACATGGAGATGGCATGATCCAGGCTAATCTAATTTAGTGCCAAACACTCTAATAGTGTCATCCATTAACTCAGTATGATCATAGTCGAAGACTAGCCAGAAGCCACACATCTAAACAAATGTGTGCATTACCTCATGATAGAGCACGTGGAACTGTCCCCACTTCCTCGATTATTTTTTATGTTCTTCTCACTTCCATGTTATATTCTATTAGTATGGGGTCTCTAAATGCAACAAAAGTTTTTGTTTCTACTCCTTTTAACTTGTGAATGATAACTTTAATTTTCTTTGGACATCAAGAAAATAAACATAAGATGACAAAGATCAGTAAAGTAAGCTCATATTCTTTAGATAAATTGAGGGTATCAGTTCTGTCTAGAACAATTACTAGTGTCTCTAATATCCCCCATCTCAGCCATCAATTTTGGCGTATATTCCGCCAGCAAAAGGTTTATAATCCAGAACACAATAAGTGCATTAATACATAATTATCCCAAACTTAGGTAAGGCCATCATTAGTTCAAATACCACAATGTATCCCAGAGTAGAAAACACAGTGCTATCTTTTCTGTAATTATCATTTTAAATTGCAAGATTGCTAGTTTAAATGTCTGATATTCATCAAATCCAGCTTCTTTAAAAAGCATAGATCTTTGTGATTGTTCAGGCAGCTACAACGTTTTGATTTCCTTCTCACAATTGTATTAAGCATGTCTCATCATGTAATGGTTGTTTGCGACAGAAAGGAAAATACACGATGAACACAATGTGTAATTAAAAGCATCAATGCCCAACCCAATCCAGCATTTCTTGTAACATGAGGATAGTATGTTCTTTGTTCACAACTTACAGGGTCAACTGCTACCAGTAAAAATTTCACTGAAAGTTAAATCCCTAAAAGCAAGAGCAGTAAATTAAGAGAGGCACATCAAAGCTGCTTGTTGGATTCAGAAAGTTTTGTTTCTGATATATTACTGTAAAGTCAGTAAAAACTTGCCATATCACTTGAATCAGAATATCTGCCGACAGAAGTGAAAACGTCAAACTATCAATATCTTATGCGCAACTTGTCATACTTATATTTAGAGATATACCATAATAAGTAATAATAATGAACTAGTGATAGGGTTTCTATTGGCTGCACATTGTGCCACTGCCTTAGCTGCCTTAACCTAATGCAGTAGCCCTACCAGGTACAGAGGATCTACAGTTTAATGTGGAATCAGAACCATGGAAGCATTCTGGCGTACTTCACATTACACAGCAAGCTTTGCCAGAGATGAAGATAGGGTTAAAGGTCTATGAAAATCCCCCCCGAGACAGGGACTCGAACCAGGGATCTTTCGTTTCCCAGTCAGACAGCTTAACCACTGGTCCATCAGACCACTAGCATGTCAGTGACGCAACCTCATAATATTTTACCCATTCAAAAATCGCCCAATGTGCCTAAAGAAGTTTTCACTTCAAAAACTAAAACCTAACTTAGTCCATAACCAGAAGGTTAGTCCAATCTTGCCATAGGAGATGTACCAAGTTGTTGTGTCAGAGGCAGGAGGGCCAATTCCTTTCCTCAGGGGCTTACAATTTAATGTGGAATAAGAAACGTAACATCCTGGCATAGCTCATATAATCAAATACAAGTCCTAAAATTTCCTGGTCACCACAGGATCTGAACCCATGACCGGAGAGATAAACTTTTGGAAGTAAGTGACTAAACCACTGGGTTACCAGACCACTTTGTTTTGCAGTATACGTGTGCTAAGCAAACTGTAGGTTTGTATGAACAATGTTGACAGAAATTAATTGAGGGGCGAAAGGAGGAGAGGATTCAAGTTTTCAGAAATCAAATGTAAACAGTATTTTTCTATTGGTTTTAAAGTATGCATATGCAAAGTTCTATCAAAATCGGATAATAACTGTGTGTTTGTATGAAGAACATATATATATATATATCATTTTTATGTAGTAGATACAGGTGTAAATTATACTTTCATGGCTGTCCAAGTGCAACATGTCATACTTATAGCTGCAGATATACTGTTAACGTTAGCATGTTAGCGATACAAACTCATAAAATTTTACCCATCCATAAAGTGTCAAACATGCATGCAACATGTCGTAGTGTGACAGTGACTGCACATCATAGCATGTCAGTGATTGGAAGTTGCGAACTGATAGATCTAACCCTATCCAAACATCGGCCATCGCTTAACGTGCCTATAGAAGTTTTCACTTCAAAAAATCTTGAATACGTAGGCCATCGCTTACAAAACTGCAGCAGCATAATTGACAATATCCACAAAATTTTCACCAACATGATTCAAAGTCAAACAATTACAACTGCTGAAAGGAATCAGGTTAAGAATTGCTGAATATCTTCTTATAAAATGACTAATGAAGTGGAGAAGAGCAACTAGAGTATAACATGTAATTCTTCTACCAATACCCACCAAACCCTCATCACCAATGTACACCTTATACAAGTCAGATGATACTAATAGTATCTAAACTCAAAATACAGATGTATGTAATCATGTAACAATGAATAAAACAATAAGTAAACCATCTGGCAATTTATTTTGGTACATGTCATCTTTCTGGAAGGCCAATTTGTGCATGAATTCTACAGTACTGTTACAGAGGTTTGTGAACCAAGTGTGTTAATAATTTTTTCTGGTTTCTCTTTCAATTGCATTCATAACTGATTACTGAGCTATCCTTCACTCTACTCCCTTTTTTTTTTTTTTTTTTTTTTTTTTTTTTTTTTTTTTTTTTTTCACAACCATATGTCAATTATCTGAGACAAGCAGTGATTTATTTTTCCTGTACCAAATCAAATACCAATTACATCTTTTCTTTCTGCAGCAAGATTGCTTTACGTACACAGTTAAAAACTGTTATTTGAATAATCCAGATTTTGTGATTAATTGGTATCTGTTTTTGTGGTGTTTTAAAATACATCAAGGTGATTAATAAAAACATGCTTATGTTAAGACTGTCTCAGATAATCTGAATCTTAAGTACAAAAGTCTGATATATATTAATAAACATATGTAATATTTTATACTATGAAATTTAAAAGTAAAATAAAATTTTAATTTTTACTGTGTTCTCCCAGAATGTATTTTGAGGATAATGCTCGATTTGCTGCAATATTTATATATAACCTGAAACAGATGTGTTTAATTTACAGTTCAGATGAACGTCACAAGTTTCTCAAAAGTTGTGTGAAAGTGGAAGTTCAAAGTCTAAAAAATGATAATCATGAACTAAAAAGTCTGAACAGTGTATATGAACCAACTACAGTTCAAATAGTGGAAGATCCTGCATTACCACAGGTAGGATGCAAAAGTTCCTGATATACTGGATAAGCTTTAACTTCATAAGAAGAAACAACTTAATTGGAGATCATTAGATATAAACTAATGAATATATTTTAGTAAGCAGATATATGAATCATAATAATTCTTCAGTTAAATCTGGTAAGAATGCATCATTTTGGTTCACAATTTACAAAATTAAATTTTTCCTCATTCTAGCCAATATATTCTATGTTATGCAGCACTTTACAGCTGTATTTAACAAACAAATATAAAGACAAATACATATTTCTTTGCCAGATAGAAAGAAATTATATGATTTGCTATATTACTTCAAATGTTTTTGACATCTGGCACACCTATATACATGGTTTACAAAAAGTAATATAATTACAAAACTTGTGGACTACTTTAAACATGAATTTTGCAGTACTGTTACATAGGTATATGGACCAAGTGTGTGCATAATTTTTTCTGGTTTCCCTTTCAAATAAATTCATAACTGAGATACTCATAACTGGTAAGCTTCAGATTACTTTCTCCTTCCTAAAATATGTTTCTTTTATGATTATACACTACCCACCAGTATAGCTCAGAGAATTAAAGTGCCACACACTGGTTCGGGGAGGTACTAAGGGGCTGAAATGAATCCTGGTCTCCATGTATCGGCATCCCGCTTGTGGCTTTTAGACAATTTTTTGCAGTTATCAACATGAATGCCAGGACAGTCTCCAATCTCTTTCTCATAAACCACACATTACACAAACAAACATACACTTAGCACATACAGAATGTAATTCCATGTTTTGCAGACAGATGGCAACACATCCACTTCCCCCATCCAACTATGCCATGCATAGCAAACAGGCAGTCAGACAAAAATGCATGCCCAAGAGTACAATAGCAGACCTGACATAATGTTGTAAACTGCTCTAGAGGAGATAAAACAGACAGACAGATAGATAGATAGATATAATTACATACTACATCTTTTTCTCTGATTTGCCAATCAAGGACTGGGTAGACACTGGGCATTTGTGTAAACAGGTGGCCAGTGTGAATAATTCTGGGGATGGCGGGAGTGAGGGGTGAAATAAGTTCTTGCTCAAAGTCTAACTGGGCCTGTTGTACCAGGCCTATTGGATTGCTGGCCCTATTTACATTCGATGTAATGAAAGTTATTAATGAATGTTCACAAGTAGATGCAATTTTTTTAGATTTTCAGAAAGCCTTTGACTCTGTGCCACACAACCACCTTTTAGTGAAGCTTCGAGCGTACGGTATATTGGATCAGCTTTGTGAATGGATAAAGGATTTTCTAACTGGTCGGTCGCAGTATGACGTCGTTGAAGGAGATAGTTCTTCTAATCTAGATGTTACATCGGGTGTACCTCAAGGAAGTGTAATAGGACCACTTCTTTTCTTAATTTTTATAAACGATCTCGGAGACAAAGTGAAAAGCCTTTTTAGATTGTTTGCTGATGATGCGGTTATTTATAGGGAAGTAAGGAATTTGGCCGATTGTTTAGAAATTCAGCGTGATCTTGATATTATTTTGGCATGGTGCCCTGAGTGGCAACTTACACTAAATTGTAAAAAGTGCAAGACAATGAGCATAACCAACAAAAAGAATCCAATTGTTCAGAAATATGAGTTAAACAATTCAGTTATTGATATGGTTGATTCTATGAAATATTTGGGAGTAACAGTACAAAAGAACATGAAATGGGACTTACACATTAATTCGTTAGTAGGTAGAGCTAATTCTAGGCTGCGATTCATAGGTTGAATCTTGAAAAATTGTAATGAACAAACAAAGGCGATAGCATACAAATCTCTTGTGTGTCCACATTTGGACTATTGTTGTGCCATTTGGGATCCATTTTGTAAGGTGTTGATCGAAAGTATAGAGAAAGTACAGAGAAGAGCTGCTTGATTCATGACCGCTTGCTACAGTCCTTATGAAAGCATCACAGAACTGATTAGTAGACTTGGCTGGGTGTCTCTGGTGGATATATGATGCATGTTTCGTTTAAACTTATTGGAAACATGTGTACTCCCACTTTCACTTACGAGTGTAGTGAAATACTTCGTCCACCAACCTATTTGAGCCAGAATGGCAGGAAAAATAAGATTAGAGAAATAAGATGTCGCAATGATTCTTATATGAATTCTTTTTTTTTTTTTTTTTTTTTTTTTTGTACCATTAGGGATTGGAATGCACAACAAGGAGATTAGCTTTGGATGTTGAGCACCCTCTGCCACCCACAAGTTTGTGAATTGCAGAGTATATATATGTAGATGTAGATGAAAGTCTTGTGTTGCCATCTGTCTGCGAAACACAAAACTTTGGTGTCTGGTGTGTGTATTTTTTGTTTGTGAAATGTTTAGTCTATGTAGGGGAGATTGGGAACTACCCCAACATTCATGTAAATGACGGCAGGAAACTGCCAAAAAAAATCAATCAGGACGGCCAGTACACAGGTCATGTCTGGTCCCATTGCACCTCCCTGATCCACTGTGTGGTGCTTCAGTGCACTGAGGTACAATGGCAGGTAATTACATACAGTAAATTTATTGATATTTAAAAAATCTACAAGTGTTAAAATACTTGGCTACAGTAAACTTATTGTTCATATTTATTCACTATTTACTTTAACAGTTGAACAGTTTTCATTTTCAGATCATTGCAGCTGCCGCTGTAACATCATTTCATGTAGTTGTCGGTGTCTCACTGGCATATTCTTCTATACTTGTACCACAAATCACAGCAGAAGACAGTGAGGTACAAATCTCAATCACACAGGCATCATGGCTTGGTAATGATCTCATTTAATTCTAAGAGCAATTAGTATTTTTTTCTTCAAATTTCGTCAACATGAAGGTTCCCTTTGATTCATTAATGATAAAATATAAGGTTTTACCCAAAATAGGTTATAATAATCAACTTCTGAAACATTGGTGATTTTACTTTATTGCATACCACAAACAAGGGTACTCATAACATTCAGGGCGGGATAAAGGTTTATTATGCACCCAATGTTAATAAGGCTATACATGAATTTCCTTTTTGAAGCTTGATTGATATTATCATTGAGGGCTGAAATAATCATACTAGTTAAGAAAAGCACAAAAACCAATAACTACAGTTGAAAAGTATATTACAAACACTTCCCATTAAAAGCACTTAACCTGAATGGCAAAACTGAAAAATTTATTAATAATTGTAGTTATGATTATTATTCATGAAATTTTCCTGCAATGCTGCAAGTCTGTAGAACTCAGTAGGACTGTTGGAAAATGATTTGACATGAATCTGGCTTCATGGGAAGTGTAGTCTGCAAGGTTATTCTTTAAGCAAACATCCTGTGAAAATTTGACCAAAGACCTATTTCCCTGTTTCAAACTTCAGTCACACTCATGCACTACTGGCATAGTGTCTCCCAGGACTTAGATTTATAAAATTATTTATTTAGTAAAAAACTATTAGCACAAAATTTTCCTGTTCATAATGTCATTCAGAAAAGTGGAAAAGTCACATGAAAGAGTTAGGTGAAAAGGGGGTGGAGGAGAGTGAAGATGTCAAGTGAGCTGTTGTACATTAAATCCTAGCTTGTCATTTGAAACTAGGGGCAAAAACATACAGGTTGAGGTGAAGGGGAATATCACAGTCTTGGTAGATGATCGATCCATATGAAACAAAAGCATTGAATGCAAAGCATGCTGAGGCGGTCACCCACTCCATCACCCTCACTATCACCATCATCACTCATTCTGATATCAATGAAAGAACAAAGTATTTTGTTTCTCACATCATAGCCCAGTGCGATACTGGAGGTCTGCTTGGCTTTGACTGGTTGAACTAGATCACATGAACCAGCTTCTGCACCTGATTAGGCAGTTCAGATTTTATATTGTACAAAGTGGTTTAGTTCCTTGCAATGATAGAAGAATTAATAAGTGTATTATTTGCATGCCCCACTCAGTGGGATAGTTGTCACAGAAATCACCACAGATTCATTTTAGAAAAGAGTACAAGAAAATATCAGTTGAACTTGGATCTATAAGTAAATGAAGTAAAAACATACTCATTTATGAATGGATTTCTTGTTCATTTTCAAACAAATCAAAACATACATCTTCCAAACAATCTTATATCCTCTGACTTAATTACTCTTATAAACAATTGATTTTTCCTTATTGCAAATGTTGATTTATTTAATGAATGTCATTTCATTTTTCTCATATGCAGTTGACAATGTGCTGACATTAAAAATGCTATCTTATATTACATATAAATTATTGTGTGAAATGATAGGTACAGGTTTCTATAAACTGGACAACTACAGAAAAGTAAGATTAACGTTACAAGAAAATTGGATGGTTCGAAACATATAAATTACAACAAATTGTATACACTAATTGAAATAATTATCTAATGTTAAAGACTTGACTGAATATTTACAAAATATTCCATAAACTTGCTACAAATATCTTCTGCTCTTCTAGAAGAAGGGTTATGTAAACGTGCAGGTCTCAAACTGCATCTTGATGGGAAATAAGGAAGTTCTGAAATATCTGTACAGTATGCCTTTTTGTAAATTATTATATTATGCAAAATGTATGCAGCCTGTATTAACATGTCAACCATATTACAATAATGCCACTAAAAATCCTCCAATTTGCATACAGTTATTCTTATAAGCATCTGACTTTGTGTCCAGGATTTTGCTGTAAATGATTTAAAAATCTTCTGGTGGCATTCACAGATATTCATGGTATCTGTCTGCATGATATAAATTATGTCATTCACTAATCGTTTGTTTCTGTTCATTTTGACAGGTGGTAGGAAAAGGTTTCAAATTCCTTACTTATTGGAGAGAGTGATGAGACGATGTATCAGGGAAGTGAGGAAGCTGGGTTACAAAACTGTGGTCAGACCATTGCTTGAATAAGGTTGCATAGTATGAGACCCACATTTTGGGAGCCAAATAAAAGAGTTGGAGGGGGAGCAGAGAAGGGCTGCTAGATTTTTCTCTTGAAATTACTGGAGAACACAATCAGTAACTGATGTGATAAAGGAGCTAGAATGAGATCAATTGAAAGGCAGGGGGAGGGTGAAGAGAGTCATGGGATTGTACAAGGTATAAATTGGTGATGAGATGTGGAAAACTATTGATGGAAGAATTGAGAGAAGCACATGAAAGGGAAATGATGACCATGAACACAAGCAGGCACTCGATTTCAGGCTTAAGATGGTGGCCAAATTTTCTTTTTTAGGTAAAGGGGTCAGGGATAGGAATAAATTACCGAGATAAATGAATAGATTACCAAAAATTCTGAACAAAAAATTAAAATCCATAGAGGGCAAAAGTAGTGTACAATAATGGGGGGGGGATAGGTATGTAAGGAAACTGCCATCATAATGTGCACTCCATTACAATTACATTATATTTAATAGGTGTGAACAGAACTCTGTTACTAGCTGTAGAAAGTAGCCACAACTTTATGGCCGATAGCCCAACATAATTGTTATCGTTATCACTTCCATGAATCACACTATGCAGAGTGTAATTATAAATATAGCTGGGGGTGCCCTAAATGATATGTTATCAAATTGATCATGGAAAATATCTCTTCATAATTAAGCTCTCATTAACATTCATAAGCATCAGGAATTTGTCAGAAAACTCAATTTTATTTCCAATGAAAAGCAATGATATTTGCACTGTATTTACTAGGCTAAAAGCACTCAGACAAATCAATGAATATCATTTATACATGGGAACCATGATAAGAACACATATGTATATCCTATATGATACAGCATACAACATTAGTTGAAAGATGACATCAAACAGTGACTCTACAGGTGTGACATAATGGAATTTATAAGACTTACATTTACAGCTTGAAGACCTAAAATTATGTTAGAGGTCAGGGTCTGAGAAATGTGATAAAGTTGCCAAGCATGATTCTCTCACAAGACACTGTTCTTGTTGGGTGTACATAATTCACTGCAAGGCACTGTCATAATTGTCAAAGTCACATTACCGGCATTTGATATTCACGTTGCCATTGGTTTTGGCATGGGTGTCAAGTGGCACCCATTCAGGAAGTTGCAGCATCACGAGGACCCCTGTGTTGCTCCGTGGTGATTGCCATGTGAGGATCAGCGATACTTGCTCATCATAGCAGATTCACTCAATGGTAGCAGAACCAGCAGAGGGCTCAAAACCATTCCGTGTGTCCATTGAAAAAAGAATAATGTTTTTATCCTCCTCTCTGCCACCTCAGTTTGCACATGCAGAGAAATAAAACAAAATTAGAAGTTTATTAACAATTTCGCTGGTCTGCCATAGGCCATCCAAGATACACCTCCAAGCATTATGTAGGCAACTTTACTATTGGCCTGGGGGACCCTCATTATTTTGTTTTGTTGAATTCTACTAGGTGCCCATTTCATCGAAGCCGAACAGTGTCTGGACCATCCACTAGCAATGGCAGGTAGAGTGGTTATAAAAAAACTGTTTGCTTCTACTACCCTTATCTTGCAATCTTGAGTGGTCATTCTCGGTTTTTAGGTTGTTCTCTGCAAACAGGTGTCCCAAACATGTCTGCACATGCATGTAATACAGAAATAATACTGGTCCATAACTTTCTATGTGTACACTAAATGTTTTGATTTTAATGATTCTTCCTTAAATAATCACTTGTGTTGGAGATCTTCCAGTGTAAAAGTGGTTAGTTTTCAAGATAAACATAAATTCTGAATAAAGTAAAATTTGTGACTCCTACAAAGGTTTGCAAAACTCTGGTAAATGCTAGCAGCTATACATCAACATCAACCATGACATCTATCTTTATCTTCACCACAACCTGTGTGGTATTTTTTTATCCATCGACCGCGACATCGATCTTCATCGTGATCATGACCTTCACTTTCACCACCATGTGCTCAGCGTGTTTTTACCCTAATAGAAGTAATTGTGTATTAAAGAAACCCCACAAGTGATAAAAAAAATGTTTAAAAACTATGTTGAAACAAATAAATCAAAATCAAAAGACTTAGAATGAGAAAGAGATGAATATGTCTATTAGAAACTAAAATGAGAGTCCAAAAAGATGTGTCATGGTCAAGAAAAGGTAGTGAGTTAATTGTACTGTTGAAATGTGAAGCAAGGATTTTTATTTCACAACATCTAACACCCAAAAAATATGAACAGGGAAAATAGTTGTTGGTGTATAAAGAAAGGGAAATATTGGCTTCTTCTGATAAATACATATCATTTGATAATAATAGTAATAATAATATTTTAATGTAATAATGAAAATGAGAATGCTTTTAGGCAATGAAAATAATGGGGGATATGGAAAGTAGAACCATCACTTGCCACAATACTTTGGTTTAAAACCTTATTCATGTACAGAGATAAGCCATAAGGAGAGGGAGATGTGAGCACATGAAGATTCAGTGCTTGGCTCATTACTTTCTTCATCATTTTTTATTAATATAATAATGTGAATCACATGGAGAGGAGAATGGCATTGTTGAAGAATAATGACCAGAGGCATCTTAAGAGGAGTTTGTAATAGGAATGAACTACTAAAATAGACTGAGACCTATTCTGTTTTGGATCTGCAGCTGAGTAAATTACTAGACACAAAAAAGAAAAGAATATAGATTGTGCAAAATGATAGGCTCAGTAAATATATAGATCTGATAACTTTGTGAGATATTCATTCATGGATACATGACAATAGTAGATTCCAAGAAAGGATTCAAATGCCATACATGAGAAAAATTGTTTAATATTGTAGACATGGATGTTTCCACTCACATTAAAAGGATTATGTACTGTTGATGCAGTTTACAAACTAGCAAACAAGTGAGTAGTCTTTGCTTATCAGTTCTTTCTGTTGACCAGATAAGACTAAACCAGTATTTAGATAGGATTTGTTGTTAGGGGTGTAAGAAGAACCTACTCCTTACTACAGAGAATAAGAAATTTTGTATGATTAAAATGAAATGCATATTAAATGAGAGGAAGACTCTTCATATTTTTCATTCTTACTGAAACACAAGTGAATTTATTTCCCATATTATCTATCTTCCAACAATAAATTTCAGAAGTATCTTTTCTTGTTATTATTTTTGTTTTTACATTAAATTTAATAAGTATATAATTAAGTGACAAAAACATAATTTTTCAGCTAGTACCATAGTGCTGCTAGTTCCAGTTGGAGCTCTCCTTAATGGTTTCCTCATGGAATCATTTGGCAGATTGAATGCCATTAAATTTGCTGCAATACCATGTGCTGTTGGTTGGGTTGTGATTGCCACTGGACAGAACTTCACAAGTTTACTCATTGGAAGAATGCTTACTGGAGTAGCAGCAGGTACATTATGGTGTAAAATTAAAATTAATTCTCCAGCCTTGCCTTAAAGTTAGAGATTAACTTTAGCACCAGCACTGATAAATGTTTCAGAACTATAAATTTGTTCATCAATCATTTTTAACCAAGATATATTTAATGCAGAGAAACAAAACTGTGATATATCTATACTCATAGCTTAGCACAGCCAATCAAAATATTAACTTTGTTAATCGTTAATCCGCTACTTAAAAAGTTAACTTCGATAATTGTTAAAGCATTACATTTTTGAAAATTTAACACAAGTTAACCAACCGAAAGCAGATCTAATGTTTACGTATTGCAATATGTATTACTGCAAGAAATACCAAGGTGCTATGTATGATGATGTGAATCGATAATACATCTACCCAATATCCTTCTGGTAATTGAATTTTTACTGAGGTTCGATGTTTTCACCAGCTTCTCAAATGCGTCAGATTCTTCAAAATATAGTGGAATCATGTTGGAAACAAAACTGTGTACAATACATCGGTTGACACCAGCTTGGAAAACGATGGTGCCGGTAGCTATGATGCCAAATGTTTTATTGACGTAAACTTTTGCTAGCAGATGGAGATGAAAGCAAATCAATTATGCTGCTATCTACATCAGAAGTAGCCACAGTACTTGAAGAAGACTGAATTATTTTTCTTTTTTTCCCACAAGTTGGCTCTGTTTTTACTTTTTCTTCAATCTGTTCATATTTTGGTATATGCATCCTCGTCATATGTTGTTTAAGATTATTAAGGCAAGACATGTAAGCCTTGACTTTAGAAAGTTTAGGCAAACACAGATTGCATTCATAAATCAACTGTTCTTCCAGTTTTGATTTAAATGCTGCATAATCGCATAAATGTGTCCAAGGATTTTTAATATTCTCGTTGTTATTTTTATTGTTGTTGCTTTCACTAACAGATTCAAGAGCTTCAGTTTCCATGATGTAATTGTGTAACAAATGTCAGTTTAAATTATTTCACTAATAAACATTAAAAAAATACCAACTAAACAGAGATATATTCCTGGCAATAAAAAAGTTAGAATAAAAAAATATCAAAATCAATCACCGATCAAAGTAGAAACAAGCAAGCCTCGGTAGCGTGGGGGCTAGAGTGTTAGCTCCATGTGCCGAAGGTCGCCGGTTCGACTCTGGCTGAGGGCATGGGTGTTTAGTGAATGTGTTGTGTGTGTATGTCTTGTCCATCCTGTTGTGTCTAGAGCCACTTGAAAATTAATGCACAATGGAGAAACTGAAAACACTGGATGATTCGAAATACAGTTGAGCTGGCTGTATACAATTTTTTAAAAATAAAAAAAAAGAAGTAGAGACGAGTAGTGAGCGTCGGTTTGCAGACGTAAAATAGAAATGCTCCATAACTCTAGCTTTGCTGTCAACATCCACACCATGCCTAGCATAACAGTTGTATGTGCATTTAATGGATAACAATTAAAATGAATAAAGGAATAAATTGTGGAAATAAAGGTTGAGTGAAGGCGGTAGCTGTGTAAACTGCGAGACCGGTAATGGTCGAGACAGACGCTGACAAAGGCAGATTCAGCGCTGAGCGAGCGGCATCAGGTGAACCCTTGCATTCAGGCAGCTTCGGGAACATTCGAAGCTGACGTCCGATATATGCTGAGTGGCTCTCGAGCTACGAGAGTTTTCTATAATATTCGATGCGGGAAATATAAGGAACGCAGGACATGCGGTCTTCTCAGTGACAGATTGACATTATGCATGTCACTATGCCAGTTAGCGGATAGAAAATAGTCTCTCTCTCTCTCTCTCTCTCTCTAATAGCCTGGTCTCGCGTTAGGGTCGATGATGCTGCAACACTTGGCGGTATCCTCCGATAGCCATTCTACTTGTATGTAAGTAATTGTTCCATCATCTACTAGTACTTCAGAAGATGTAAATCCAATACAAGACAGACGGCATCAAAACGGATGATATGTATTCAGTCAAGGACGAGGAATAAACAGTATCGTACAGCAGTTAGGCTATGTTCTCACTGGTAAAATATAAGAGAACCTGCTGTTTGCCATAGTAAGCCTAAGTTTGTGAAGCCATACTAACAACCACACAGGTCTGTGGCCTTAATCCACAGTGGTGTCAGAACCTGATATTAGTAAATAGCCTTACAGCCGAGCTGGAGAGTGGAGCCGAGGTCGCCGGAGGTCAGCAGCAGCAACTCCATTAAAGGTTAGTACCTGAGTTTCCAGACACTCTCTGCCGATTCCAAATTACGCCCACAGAAGAGGAGCTAGACCACTCGACTAGTCCGTTACATCGTATTACCAAATCCGTTCGCTATCCGACTCACCGAACGTACGAGCATGGCACGGCACACAATTCAAACAAACCAAATGACATGAACTACCAATGTAACAGACTAAAGTTAATGGAAGTTCAATTTAACGAAAGTTAAGAAGACTGTTAATGATTTTTTAGGTTAACTTAATCGTTAAATTTATGCAATTTTTTTTAACTTCGTTAATTAACGATTAATGGATTAACTGTTTTCTACCCAGCTATGTCTATACTTATAATGTGTATGTATAATAAAACTGTACTGAGGAATACATCTGTTTCAAGTGAGTTGCATTTACTATCAATAACTTAATAATCTGCAGAGAAAGAATGTACTGTTCTTTTATTATTATTATTATTATTTTTTAAAAAAGTATCTGGCTACAAATGGACGAACAGGATTCACAGAAATACTGGAAAATATAGTATTTTTCCTTTTGATGTGATGTTAAAATAATCAGAAATTTATTAAAATAGTGTCAGCTTTTTGTTGAATGTGAGTCATGCAGAAACTACTAATCAGATTTTGATGAAGTTTCATTTAATGTACAGCTCATGATCTGGCACGTAAAAAAGGATATGATTGATGTTGATTGTATATCAAAAACTGAGATTTTTTAAGAAAACTGTGTCAATTTCATCAGTGATTCATTCATAAACTACTGGTCAGATTTTGTTGGGGTTCCAATTAATGTATGGTGTATGGACCTGCAAGTAAAATGGGGTTTGAAAAAAATGAGAAATTTTGGATAATTCTTTGTTGAATGCGATTCATGCAAAAACTACTAATTTGGTTTTGATGAGGTTTCAATTAATGTGTAACCTGTGATCCCGCAGATATATTAGGGTATGTTTCAGTTTGATGTGGCATCATTAAGTGATAAGTTCAGTATATTTCTTCATTGAACCCGATTGATTATTTTTTGTTGAAGGTTAAACATGCATAAATTACTGGTTGGATTTTGATGGCATTTCTAGTAATGTACAGGTCATGCTTCTGAAGGTAAAATGGGATATATTTCCTGTAGGTATGAGATTGAAAAATGAGAAATTTAAGATAAGTTTTTGTTGAAGGCGGTTCATGCAAAATCTATTGGTCGGATTTTTATAAAGTAAAGTACTGCGGGTAAAATGCTAAGTGTTTCATTTTGATGTGATGTCATAGAGCAAATAAATTTAAGATATTTTTTCCATGAACATGATTTATGAAAAAAAAACTACTGGTAAGATTTTATTGGATTTTGGTTAATGTATCACCCGTGGTTCCATAGGTAAAATATGGTATGTTTCACTTGGAGGATGAATTAAAATAAGAGCCCACATATTACTAACAAATTAAAGACACATTACTTACTGCAGTAAAAATGTTTATTGTAATTTCATTAAATATATTGTTCAGAGGAATGAAGTTACAGTTTGTCGCAGAGACCATTCTTGCTAAATGATTTTGCATTCAATGAGCAACAGGAGCCTCAATTCATGTAGTTCACCACCAGTTGGTTTAAAACGGTAATATGTATGATAACAGCACATGCAAACAAGGTTGCAGGCAACTGTCAGTGTGAAAATAAAGGTGAACCTCGTACCACTATTCTGACTATACGTTTTTTTCTGATTCGTCCACCAAGGACATTGTGGATACTGATCATGAGAGATGGGGAAGGACTGAGGTCCTGCCTGAAGTATAAACAGGCCTGTTAGCCCCAGTGTACCTAATCTATTGGAGGAAAATCTTGTGTTGTCATCTATCTGGAAAATATGTAACGTTGTATTATTTGTGATTAATGAAATTTTTTGTGAAATGTGTTGTTTATGGGGTGGAGATTCACCTAAATGATTGTGGGAAACTGCATAAAAATTCATCAGGACAGTGGGTACATGGGGTCTGTCTGGGGCTAGTGCCCAGTCCCGTTATACTTTCCTGATCCAGTGTGTGGTGCCTCAGCATACTGTGCATACTGTGCATCTCTGTGTATTATTATATAGTTTCAAACTGTTATTGTTATTAATTGTGATGGTGTTCCTTCCCAGTGAAAATTTCCCTTTACCTCTACTGAAAGCATTTTGCATATTTTTACATTAAATTCTTTCATTTTGAGGTAAAATGCTTAGCATCTCCAATTATAAATTATTTCAGTTCTTGACTCACTTATTTCCAAATGAAAACGGTCCAGCTCCTTTGTGCCTAAAATAAGGCTCCACCTTTTCCAAAAAAATTAGAACTGTAATCACAAATAAATTTGAAAAATTTCTCAGAAATTTTTTTAAATGTGTGTAGAGAATGATGGTCACCAAATTTCTCAGAAATTTCACATTTTATGTTTTGCTACCATCATCGCCAAAGTTGATAATTTTTTTTTTAAGAGGACACTACCCAATCCTAGACTTATTAGCAATGTAGTCCTTATATGTACTGTATTTCATGAACTATAAGGCGCACTTCGTTCTTCAAAAATTGCCTCTAAAATTCAGGTACATCTTATACTCGAAATTAATATAAAAACGTCCAGTGTTTGATTCAAAATTCCCAGTAGTCTTAGAAGTGGCCATATATTTGAAACCTATCTCTATCTGGCAACACTGTATTCAACTGGTAGCAGCAGTGCACCAATGCGACGAACATGAGTAGTGGGAATTCACAAGCTTCCTAACACCGTCTCCCTCCAGCCCCGCCATCACAAATCCAGTACATTGTTTAGCTTATGATGTGTCTAGAGTGCAAGTAACCTTGATTTGAAAGTGATTTGTGTTATCAGTAACAGTATAATATTTTTGTTAGTACTTAGTTTTGCAATGGAAAATAATAAAGGAATTCGTTTGATATGGGCTATAAATTGAAAATAACAGCATATACAGAAGAGCATGGAAACAGAGCAGCTGACCAGCATTCCAGCCCTCCACCAACAGAAAAAAACCATTTGCATTTGGCAGGCTAGTAAGGAAGAACTGAAAAAAATGAGGAAGACTATGTGCAAATAGAGGACTGAATACAAAATGGACAAAACTAGAAGATGGAATTTTGAAATAAAAACAAGGACACCATAAAAATGGCATTGGAATTAATACAAAAATGATTCAAATACATGCTTGTAATCTAGCGCTACAGTGGAACTTAACAGACTTTAAGGTTGGAGTTGGTTGGTGCTACTGGTCCACGAAGCATCATGTACTTAGCATGCGAACCAAAACCAAAATATCTCAGAAAATGCCACAAGAGTACGTGCTTTATTCTTCATCATTGAAAGAAAACCAGTGTGGAACTAAGCCAAATAGTGAATATGGACGAAACTCCTCTGACATTTGAGGTGCCGAGTAACAGAACTATTGCCATGAAATGAGCTAAAACTGTAACTATAAAAACAAGTGCACTTAAAAAAATGCACTACAGTGTTGTACTTTCATTTTGTGCTGATGGTACTAAATTGATCCAATGATCATTTTCAAGTGCAAAACAATGCCAAATCCTTCTGAAATACTACAGCCAGGTGGTGTCGTTCACGTACTTGACAAGGGTTGCATGGACAAGACTGGTATGAAATTATGGATTAACAGAGCGTGTGAGAGAAGGAAGGGTGCTATACTGAAAAAGAGTTCTCTTCTTGTGCTAGATCAGTTTATTAGTAATTTGAAAAATTCTATGAAAGAGAAATTGGGACAGGAAAATACAGTGCTTGCTGTTACTCCGGGAGGACCTACTTCACAATTGCAACCTATTGATGTCTCGATAAATAAACCATTTAAAGTGTATATGAAAGAAGAATGGAACAAATGGATGATGGATGAAGCCCAACATGAATTCACGCTTAAGGCAGCTTTAAAATGACCTACAATCAAACAAGTGTGTCAGTGGATAAAACAGTCATTGTCTAGAGTGAGAGAAGATATTATTGTTAAATCTGTCAAGAAGGGTGACATAAGTAATGCTCTCAATGAAAGTGAAGACCATATTATATATGAAGAGGACAATGATGATGATGAGGAGGAAAAAGAAGAAGAAAAAGTTCAGATGACAATATTCAGGGATTTTAAAGGTCAGTTCGGTTTTATAAACTATTTTTTTTTTTTTTTTTTTTTTTTACTAGCTTTGCAATATAATAATGAAAATGGTAAAAATATTCTATTACAAAAAATTGCTTAAAAATTAAGGTGCATCTTATAGCCTGTAGCATCTTATCTATATATATAAAGATGAATGTATGTTTGTATGTTCGTTTGTTTGTTCTTCATACAAATCCACAGTTTTCATCCAATCTCGATGAAACTTTGCACACTTATCCTCTGAAACAAGGAGAAAAATACTGTCAACATTTGGTTGAAAAATTATCTGTATAAATAATACATGTTGTCTCATAATTTCGAAATACTACTGAACGGCGATAGACAGACGCGTTGGATATGGAGGTCTCTCTGCTGCTTTTCCATGTAGCAGTCATGTAGCTCAGTGGCTAAAGCGCTGGCTTACTAATGTTTGGGTCGTGGTCTCCGGTTCAAATCTCAGTGGAGGCTAAGATTTTTAAAAATTGTTTTTGATCGTAAGAGTCACGCCTATTCACGGTTATTCGGATTGAATGTTAAACTGGGGTGCAATGAGAGGCAAATCATAGGTGGTCTTGCAATGCTGTAGGTGTACAATTTTTTACGTTATAATGATCCTTCAGGGGTTGTTTGCAGTCAGTGTTTGTGTGAACCGCAGTAATAATACTACAAATACGGAAGTAAGTCTCTGTCTTTATGTTACGTTTTGACGACTAAATGGCTATATCGATACTGATGGAATTTGACAAGAAAAGCTGTCTGAAGGGCACAGGACATTTTTTCCAGTATGATTAACAATTGTAGTCATGAAATTTTGAGACCTTATCAAATGGTGACAGAAATATGTTGGAAATTGATTCTCTTCAAGAGACAGGTTCAACGATAGAATGATATAGTGATAGCTTTCCTGTTATATTATGCCGATTTGGTGTTGTTTGGGACCAATCCTTCATTACCAACGACATTGTATATTCAATTCTGGCAAAAAAATTCTTAATCCATGCGTACGAAGTCACGGGTATGAGCTAGTAGTCCATAAAATATGGTACACACTTCTCTATTTACCCAGCTTCTGTCTTCCAGTGACTCCAAATCCAGTCCTTTTAACACATTATTTACTGTGTGAAAGAAAAATAAAGTTTTTTATGATTATGTAATGGATGGGAAACATGCTTATTGTTGAAAGCATGAAATATGAACATTTTGCTTTTAATTTTATAACTTCAGGAGGGCAGGACAAATTGGAGAGGTGATAGACGAAGCATTCAAAGGACTGTATCTACTAGGAAGGGTGATAAGCAATTCTGTTATAGAAACAAGGAACAAATCTTTGGTCAAGTGATTTATTGGGTAAGGTGGGATAGTATTGGACAAATAAAATGGGTATCAAATTTGAGAGGGCACAGAGGTGGGCAGTTGGGACTCATTTGTGGAAATCCCAGCAGTTTCCACAAATTATATGAATTTCCTTTGCATTTCACATGTTTGTTGCTCCTAAAAATCTATGTAAACAAGTTTTATTTGTTTACATTTGAGGATAGGTCAGAATCAGAGTTCTAGGTTGTCAAATTTCATTGTAATTGTTTAAAAAGTTCTTTTTATATCATTTGTTTGTTTTTGTTGTAAGTCTTATAGTTCATAAGTGTTTTAATTCACATTTTGGAAAACTTTCAAGTGATTTACATAGTATTTGTTTAGCATTTTTCTTAGAATCCTACATTTACTTTTCTTGAAACACAAGTAGTTTTAAAAGTAAGTGTTTTAAACTTTTTATTCTCCTAAGTTATTACGTTTTTCTCAAAGTATCATAATGGATACTAAGTGTGGAAATTGCCAAAGACCAGTAAGAGAAGGAGTGACATGCCGGGACTGTGGGCGCTGTTTCACTGGAGGTGCAGTGATGTTACTAACAGTAATTCTTGTGTCAGTATTGCCTGCAACTTTCACTCCTGCAGAATTAATGATCAGGAGCAGTGGGTTCTGAAGTTCCAGTCAGATCTGGCATCTGCAGAGGGAGATTTAAAGGCCCTGAAGGCATAAAACTCTGTTCTTAGGTTTAGGCAGAACAGTGAATGGAGGGAAGTCAGCTCTGGCAGGAGAGGTAGGAGATGCAGTCTGTCTGATGGTTTCCAGCTGCAGACATCCAATGTGTTTTGGCCATTGGAAGATCTAGATGGTGACTTTGAGGACCGTCAAGTTGGACTGAATGATCAGGGATCTTGTAAAGTAAAATGGAGAACTTTTGAGGGGGTATCTAAATGTATGAAGGTACTGTTACTTGGAAGCAATCGTAGGAGGGGAATAAGTGAGATGGTACAGTCCGATTTAGGGCCAGATTATGAAGTCTGCAGTATTTTCAATCCAAATGCAGATCTGGGAAGTGTGGCAGCAAATGTGAAAGACTTATGGAAAGGTTTCTCAAAGGAGTATTGTATTGTAATTGTAGAGGGACCAGGAAATAGTCTTGATAAGGACCTCAATTATTCAATTGAGGAAGACATTGCTCACATTTCCAGGAACACACGTCTGATGAATGTGGGATTTGTGGGATTGCTTGAGCGTTATAATAAACCCTGCCCATCTCTAAAGACCTTACTGTTAAGAGAAATTAAGCAGTTAAAAAAAAAAAGATAAACCCTGGATGTGGCATAACATTAGGCGTACAAATTCATCATTGGAAAGGGTTCTCTGGCAGCCAGCAAATTCACACATTGATCTGATAGATGTAGCCTGCATTGGTAGGGACAGTTATACTTGCCATGGACTCAATCTGAATTTCAGAGGTAAAAGGAAGCTTCCGCTTCTTATTGCTGATGAGATCAGCGGATGCCAGGTGAGAGAGGTATTCCTGTTATCAGGGGTGTTAAGTCATGGCCTTTTTTAGAGTAATAAAATAAATGTATTAAGATGTCTAAAAGAAATTAACGCCTCTCCTGATCAAAACTTATTGAAATTAGAAATTCCATCTGACATACCAGTATGTACTAATAAAGTAAACAATTTAAATTCATAGAATCAAAGTGTTCAGACCACTATTCTCCATCAAAATATAAGGGGAATGTTTAGTAAAACTGATGACATTACCTTATGTCTAGAAGAGATTCAAAATTCCAGAAATTATGCAATCTATGTAGATGTTTCGTGCATATCTGAACATCATTTGTCTGACACAGGAATATCTCAGCTGTCCATCCCAAATTATAAACTAAGTTCTCATTTCTGTAGATTTAAAATGGTGAAAGGGAGTTGCCATTTTTGTTAAAAATAATATTCAATGCAACAGTGTAGGTGTAAGTAAGTATTGTAGAAAACAAATTTTGAATGCTGTGTTACTAAACTAGAATATGGTAAGGAAGAGCTCATAGTAATAGCAATTTACAAGGGCCCCCTCAGGAAATTTTGGACTGTTTTTATCTCAGTTAGAGTATTTGCTACTATGTTTCAAAAATAACAAACAAATAGTTTTATGTGGAGATTTTAATGTTGACTTTCTCAATCACAGGAATGAGAAGCTAGATATGGAAGCCTTGATGTTGTCTTTTAACTTGACAACATTTGTAAATTTCCCTACTACAATACAAAATAATAGCAGGACTGCAATAAATAATTTTTATGGATATTTCTCAGTACAGTAATTACAACATATGTCCAGTAATAAATGGTATCTCAGATCATGATGCCCAGCTGTATCAAGTCCAGAAACAGATTAAGAAAAGCTGAGTATATAGAAGAAATAACAATGAAAACAATATAAAATATGTCATAGAGTCCTTAAATAATGAACAATCGTCAGAAGTGTACAATGCACAGGGTGTTAATGAAAAATTTGATTCCTTTCTCAATATATTTCTTTTCGAAGGAAGTTTTTTTAAAAAAAGGGAAGGAAATTGTCAATACTCCAAACAATGAACTGGGTAAGGGATGGATAACAAGGGTATTAGAGTACCTGTACTTAAAAGTAAGAGAATCAGATAATTATACACTGAAAGCTCATTATAAACTTTATTCTAAAATACTAAGAAATGTAATAAGAAAGGCCAAGAACAAGTATATATCAGAGAAAATAGAGAATTCAGGCAATACGATGAAACTATATGGAACATAATAAAAACTGAAACAGGAAAATCTGTTAATCACTCTAAGACATGAAAATAGAACAAAATGGATCTGTGTTAGTGAAATATTTAACAAACATTTTGTTTCAGTCGTAGAGAAATTAGGCATAGAAAAGCAATCCCCACATAGTGCCGTAAGGCTTCTAGATTTGTGGAAATTTAACTGCCACCAGTAACAGTCTCAGAAATAAATAAACTCATAAAACAATTAAACCCTAAAAATTCTTCCAGCTCTGACAATGTTTCAAGTAAATTACTGAAAAGATATTCAGATTGTATCAATCATATACTTACCCAAATTTGTAATGAATCCTTCATGCTAGGTGTATTTCCAAATAGACTAAAATATGCAGTTGTAAAACTGTTGTTTAAAAAAGGAGAAGCAATGTGTGTAGATAACTATCAACCCATTTCATTACTTTCAGGATTCTCAAAGATTGTTGAAAAAGTCATATAAAGTAATAAAATATGTTACACAAAATAATATCCAATATCCTCACTAAATCACAATTTGGGTTCCAAAAAGGATCATCTATAGAAATGGCTATATATTCATTTTTAAAGGATTTGAGGAACTGAGTAATAAAATGAGCCCTATAGGAATATTTTGTGATCTTGCAAAAGCATTTGACTGTGTAAATCATGAATTACTTTTGTAGAAAATGGAATACTATGGTATTTATGGAACCGCAGGTAAATGGTTTAAATCATACATGGAAAGTTGAATGCAATAAGTTTCCATTTTTATTCTAAAATAAGTAAAGATGCTTCATCAGACTGGGAGAAAATAAAACATTGAATTCCACAAGGTTCTTCTGTCCTAGGACCCCTCCTCTATTTGTTGTACATCAATGACCTTCCTGGAAACTTATCAGACAAAGTTAAGAGTGCTTTATTTGCAGATGACACTAACCTGACTGTGAGAAAAACACCAAACAGCAATCTAGAATTTAATGTAAATGAAGTACTTAGTGAAGTAGCAAATTCATTAAAATTAAATTTTGAAAAAACACATTATATTAGGTTTAAATAAAAAAATTATGCATATCCAGATTTACTATTAAGCTATAAAAATAACACAATATTAGAAACAAATAGTAAAAAATTCCTTGGTATTAAAATAGATGAGAAACTCTGTTGGCACGAACATATCACTTCACTTTCCAATACCAACACTTTCTCTAACAGCAGATCTAGAATTAACGAAACAGGTGTACTCCTCATATTTTCATTCAGTGATGGCATATGGCATAATTTTTTGGGGAAACTCTTCACAAAGTAAAAAAGTTTTCATAACACTGAAAAGAGCTATTAGGATGTTGTGTAGCGTAAAACCAAGAACTTCTTGCAGACAACTTTTTAAAAAACTCAATATTCTTACAATGACTTCTCAGTATATATATATTCTCTTAAGTGCTTTGTCATAGATCATTTTAACCTGCTTACTTCTAATTCACAGGTACACAATTTCAATAAAAGAAACAGAAATAACTTGCACAAAACACAAACATCTCTGTCAGTAGTACAAAGTTAATTATTCTGGTATACATCTGTTTAATAAACTTCCGAAGAGTATAATACAGTTTGCAGATAATAAAGATATATTTAAAGAAAAAGTGAGATTATCTAATTGGAAACTCCTTCTACTCCATTCAAGAATTTGAACAAAATGATTAATTGTATACAATATGACTTTTGCAAAATTCAGTTGTAAAAAATAATGTTTATTTTTATTCTGTTTATTTGTCTTTGTAACATATAATTGTTTTTACTATTCTTATGACTCATATTGTATGTATGTGTATTAACCATGACATGTTTCACATCCCAGAGGTCTTTTCTCAGCAGGGATCCATGAAACAAGATTGATAAATATATTAAAAATTACTGACAGTAAGTATTGATTGATAAAGCAGGTTTATATTATGAAGGTTTCTTGGATTGCAGGAATGGGAACAAGCCCAGCTGTTGTTTATACAACTGAAATTGGAAAGCCAGAGATCAGAGGAGCATTAACAGCTGCCGGCCCAGCTCTTGCTTCATTAGGTATGTATCTAAACTTGTGTAATAAAGAACAGGTTTTATTTATTAGTATGGGAATACTTATTGTAGTATTCTAAATGCAAGTGCTGCTATAACTTTTTACAAAATTTAAAAAAAAAAATACTTTTCTACTCATCTGATGATAAGTACAATAACTTGTCCTTGACTAACCTCTGCTATATTAGAAGCAAATTCATTATAGCTATACCACCCTAATAAAATGAAAAGTAGCTATGCAAAGTTAAGCCACCATTACCTGCAGTCTATTATTTGTTAAATGAAAGAGAAAATTTTGAATTACCTTTCAAATATTATAGCAGAGGATATGTAAGGGTCATAACTATGATATTAATCTGGTTATAGGTCACACAGTAGTTGAGCAATAAATGTTCTGATATTGTTGCTAGCAAAAATAACTGAACAAAATATAATGTGAAACATTGCTTGGAAATGGACCCGTTAATGCCTTTCTTTGAAAGATTAAGTAGTAATATGAAAAAAATAGAAAATAGCTGATTGTTTTTGTAATAATATTTTCAGTATTCAAAAATGGCTAAAATTCAGTAAATCAAATTAAAGGCTATGTTAGAGAAAGTAATAATTGCTACCAAAAATGATTGCAAGAATGGGTAGACAGATAACCATGAAAAATTAAAATTTTTAGTGTGAAAATTTCAGCTACTGAAGAACATGTGAGTATAGGAGAGAATAGGAAGGAACCAATAGATATTTTGAAATTAAAAACACAAAATCAAACAAAAATTAGGAAATGAATCAAAAATCATATGATTAAAACTACATATAAAAATAATCTACATATTCCTTATTCTCATAAAGGGCAACAAACAAATATTAAGACATAAATGTTGTAGCAACATCACCTATTGCCAATGATGGAATGTGAAACATGGGCAAATACTGGATAAGTGGGTTGCTAAGGATGGAACACAATCTGAGCTAAGAAGAGAGTGAGAAATGTCTCCAATTGAGACCATTTTGGGAAGGTAATGTTTCTATGGGTGGTAAGTGTCCATTGTTTGAGTCTATAGGAACTGCAACTTGTTAGAGAAGCTATTATGGCATAAACAGTGAAGTAGCAGCTGAAATTAGACAAATGTGTGCTACACAAAGGTGGCTCAATGTGCTGAGGTATTGCACACTGGATTGGGGAGGTACCACAGGGCTGAGCACACCTGCATACTGGCCTTCCTGATTGCAGTTTTTAAGTAGTTTCCCTGTGGTCATCTAGACAAATGCTGGGATAGTATCCTCATAAATTACACATCTCACAAACAAAAACTACACTTGTCTTACAGAATACACAAAGTTACATGTTTTGCAGATATATGGCAACACAAGATTTCCTCCAATAGATTAAGCATGTTGGGTCTAACAGGACAGGTTAGATATCATGCAGTAACTCAGTTATTCCCCCTCCCTCCCCCCCCCCCAAATCAATCATGATTCGCACTGACCATCACCTTTGGTGGCCAGTGTGTATGTAGTTATTATTGGAGGAAAAATAATATATTGTAAGGAACCAGGCCGATACCGGGGCTGTAGTATAGCCTTAGTGCCTCAACTAACATTTGTGTTGACTCAAAGTTCTGTAGAAAATTTATGAAATGATTTTGGTTTGACCATGTAGCCGGATAAACTCAACCTAAGTGCTTGAGGTCGCCACAATATTTGTTAAACCACAAATAGGGAAAAGGTTGCAAGATAACTATGAAATGATAAAAGTTCACTTTCCGAAAATTCCAAGTTTTATTTTTAAAGTCACAAAATTTCAAATATGCACTTAACAGTTGAGTTGGCAAATCAAACACACTTTACCAAAAGTTTGCAAGTTGTGGAGAGAAATTTGAACCGACCGAACCCCTTTAGTGAATTTACAAGTTCTTAACAGTCATTAAAGTTACTATCCAACACGACACGACACATGGTCGAAAACAGTTCACTGACCAGCATAGCAAGTTACGACCTGCGACAAAACCGACGTAATGTTACTTCACATATCGTTCCCAAAGTACAGACCAGACGAAACCGAAAGTAGGAAAAGACAGACTACATTTTCCAAGTTCCCATTTTAAACATCACTGATAAAGTCATGCGCGGAGTTGCTCGATCACTTCCCAGCGTAAGAATGAGACAACGTGTGCTTACCGCATGAACTATTATAGCCCTGCGCGCGCCTATGACGTTGGCAAATCTTTCTTTAATTAATATCTTCAAAAGTATACGATAGTTTAATTTCAGATTTTTAAAGGGACTTTCTATCATCCTGTTCTATCTATTTTAATTTAATTTACCATTCCAAAAGGTTTCTATCATCTTAAAACTAAATTCATCACGTGACCAATCTTGGCGGACTTTGCGGACTTTCCCGAACTTCCACCCAACAATCAGCAATAATCTATTTTCAAAAACTTGATTACCAGACAAATGCTTAAACTTTTTAAGGAAACCAATATATGTACGAAATCGTCTCAATTAGGGCTATATACTGTGTAATTTTTAAATTAATATCTCTTTTAATAAAAAAGCTTATTATTTTCTCTTAATTAAAATCGCTAATTAAACTTAACCAAATTACTTAATTTTATCACCAAAATATCGGGGATAGAGCTGACTATAGCTGGTGATAAAAGTTCGGTTGTCGCGTTACTGGATTTAAAGATATTGCAAATCTTAGAATTTTACTTTTATGATCACGTATTTCAAAACCTGAACAAAGCGGAATATCTCTTAAACTAAACGTTTCTCGATATGATAAATACACTTTAAAATGATTTTTATGGCCAATTATAACTGTAGGAACGATTACAGGGAAATCCCTTAAAGTTGAAAATTGCACTTCTCGAAATTTCTAAGTCCCGCCTAAGCAAAACTAGAATTTGCCAAAATTCTAAGGTGCTTACAACATATGTGGTTATTTTATTATGGTTGTTGTCATTTCCTGCTTTTTAATTTCCATTGTTTTTGATCCCACCATTTGAATTCCTTCAGTATTCTGTTTTACGTGGCTTCTTCTATCTCATTGTTCCATTTTCTCAGAGGTCTTGCTTGTTACTATCCTTTTCTGATTATCTGGTATCTCTCATTTTCTGAAGGTGACCAAATCATGAAAGAAATTTTACTTCTTTAGTATCTATAATGGTGCTTTACACATTAATGTTTTTCTAATTGTGACATTTCTAATGTGTTTGTAAGGACAAAAGCTGCATACCGGGGTTGTAGTATGGCCTAAGTGCCTTAACTTACACTCTTGTAGACTCACCGTTCTCAATAATACTTGCTTAAATTTGATTTGATTTAATTTGACCATGTAGCCAGGAAGACTCAACTGAATGCCTAGGTCGCCACTATATTTGTTACCCACAAATAGAGAAAAGGGTTTTATGCTAACAACTGAAGCACACAAGTTCACTGTTAGAAAAATCAAAGTTTTTATTTTCAAAGTCAAAAGTTCAAAATAGCATTTACAGTTGAGCAGGCATATCGAACTCTCTTTTCCAAAAATTGCACGTTGTGGAGAGAAACTTAACCGACCGAAACCCCATTAACAAATTTAAAAGTTCATGTTAACTACTATATAACCCGACACGATCAAACATGGTTGAACTAGCCAGCATGGCGAGACACGACGAAAGACCAAGCGAGACTGAAACAGACAGCAACCGACAAAAGACAAAAGACCCCCGGCAAGCACAGACCGGCTCTTTCGTCGAAACCACGAGAACCAGTGACGTCAGCAAATGTATCACATCTTTTTCCTCCGCGTAGCTCAAAGAGTACAAAATTTATTTGACGATCCCGACTATTAAAAATGTTTAAACTTTGATAGTATCTGGACTTATCCACTAGAAGTCCAGCGGCAGTCTCTTGAGAAATTTAGAGTAATTAATTTTAATGTTTCAGCTGTTTATGACTCCGCGTAGTGATACATTCAAATTTGAGTAAAATCCCTAAGTGTTCTAGAACTTTTTACGCGCGTGCACAACAATCCGCGACAATCTACTTTACAAAAACTTAATTTCCGGACAAATGCTTAAACTTTTGATGAAAACCCATATATGTATGAAATCGTCTTAATTAGGGCTATCTGCTGATACAAAATTTAAATTGATATCTCTTTTAATAAAAAAGCTTATTATTTTCTCTTAATTAAAATCGCTAATTAGACTTTGCTAAATTATTTAATTTTATTACCAAAATATCGGGGATAGTGCTGACTACAGCTGGTGATAAAAGTTCGGTTGTAGCTTTACTGGATTTAAAGTTATTACAAATCTTAGAATTTCACTATTCTGATCGCGTGTTTCAAAACTTGAACAAACGGGAATAACTCTTAAACCAAACGTTTTCCGATATGATAATTACCCATAAAAATGATTATTATAATGAATTAAAACTATGAGCAAGATTACAGGGAAATTCCTTAAAGTTGAAAACTGCACTTCTCGAAATTTCTAAGTCCCGCCTAAGCAAAACTAGAATTTGCCAAAATTCTAAGGTGCTTACATGCCCCCCGAAGATTGAAGTTATTTTCCAAAGAAAACTAACTGAATATCTTGAAAGAATAAAAGAAAAATTTAAAATCCCAAAAGAAATGAACTATCGCATGTCGGTTCAGTTCTTTCTCTCCACCATTCATACTCCAAAAATTCTTTTAACAATACCAAAAACTTTAACCTTTCACCCAAAATTATCACCAAAGGTTTTCTCAAAACACATTCATTCTCTGAGTATCAATATTAAACAAAAAATTATTAAATGTCATACAAATTATGATCAAAAAGCAAAATGTGAAATTGTCACAAAATATTACATGTGTAACATAAATAATCACCAAATTTTCAAAATATCAGACAAATTATCAAAATATGAAACATAAGTGGTTATAAAAATTACATTGAAAAGAAAAATATTAACGCATAGAAACATCATAATTTGTTTTCAGAAAAGTAGGAAGCAATGTGTACTATTTTAAACATAGAAATAAAAATTTATAGTGTTTTACAAATAATTGCATTATGAAATTCCATGTAGGAAAGTCTTTCGTTTTCTAAACGTCTTTGTTTTAACATTGTTTTATTTTGTTATGGCCTTAAATTACCACTTTCCCTTTAAAACACTTATCACAGAACTCCCTAAAATGGGTGAAAACCCAAGTCCTGTAACGGTCGCCATGTAAGGACAAAAGCTGCATACCGGGGTTGTAGTATGGCCTAAGTGCCTTAACTTACACTCTTGTAGACTCACCGTTCTCAATAATACTTGCTTAAATTTGATTTTTTGACTTTAATTTGACCATGTAGCCAGGAAGACTCAACTGAATGCCTAGGTCGCCACTATATTTGTTACCCACAAATAGAGAAAAGGGTTTTATGCTAACAACTGAAGCACACAAGTTCACTGTTAGAAAAATCAAAGTTTTATTTTCAAAGTCAAAAGTTCAAAATAGCATTTACAGTTGAGCAGGCATATCGAACTCTCTTTTCCAAAAATTGCACGTTGTGGAGAGAAACTTAACCGACCGAAACCCCATTAACAAATTTAAAAGTTCATGTTAACTACTATATAACCCGACACGATCAAACATGGTTGAACTAGCCAGTATGGCGAGACACGACGAAAGACCAAGCGAGACTGAAACAGACAGCAACCGACAAAAGACAAAAGACCCCCGGCAAGCACAGACCGGCTCTTTCGTCGAAACCACGAGAACCAGTGACGTCAGCAAATGTATCACATCTTTTTCCTCCACGTAGCTCAAAGAGTACAAAATTTATTTGACGATCCCGACTATTAAAAAATGTTTAAACTTTGATAGTATCTGGACTTATCCACTAGAGTCCAGCGGCAGTCTCTTGAGAAATTTAGAGTAATTAATTTTAATGTTTCAGCTGTTTATGACTCCGCGTAGTGATACATTCAAATTTGAGTAAAATCCCTAAGTGTTCTAGAACTTTTTACGCGCGTGCACAACAATCCGCGACAATCTACTTTACAAAACTTAATTTCCGGACAAATGCTTAAACTTTTGATGAAAACCCATATATGTATGAAATCGTCTTAATTAGGGCTATCTGCTGATACAAAATTTAAATTGATATCTCTTTCAATAAAAAAGCTTATTATTTTCTCTTAATTAAAATCGCTAATTAGACTTTGCTAAATTATTTAATTTTATTACCAAAATATCGGGGATAGTGCTGACTACAGCTGGTGATAAAAGTTCGGTTGTAGCTTTACTGGATTTAAAGTTATTACAAATCTTAGAATTTCACTATTCTGATCGCGTGTTTCAAAACTTGAACAAACGGGAATAACTCTTAAACCAAACGTTTTCCGATATGATAATTACCCATAAAAATGATTATTATAATGAATTAAAACTATGAGCAAGATTACAGGGAAAATTCCTTAAAGTTGAAAACTGCACTTCTCGAAATTTCTAAGTCCCGCCTAAGCAAAACTAGAATTTTGCCAAATTCTAAGGTGCTTACATGTTCTAATATGATGTGCAGCTACTGAATCTCCAGAAATGCATTTCAAGGGACAATGTTCTTTTTTCAAACCTACCAAATTGCAGCAACACTTTGACAGTTGCCATCCAGTCCACATCAGATGTTCCCTTCCCTACAGTATTTCCATCTATGGCAGATGCATCTGTTCTGGTAAAGAATTTCTCTCCTGGTACTCCTAAAACTTATCTCAAGCCCTCATTTTCCATTGCTACCCTATTGTTCTTGTGCCAAAACAAATTTCCCATGATGTCACCAGCCCTACACACAACTACTCTCACCCTGCACCTCGAAAACCAACCATAACTTTGTATTTGTAATGCAGTTCTCTCCTGGTCTTGAGTCCATTAATCAATTTTTTCAACATGACTTTCTCAGCTTCTTTTCAGAAATGTGCACCCTTCTCCCTAAAATTCTATCCACTGTTTCCTATACATGTTTTAGTAGACTATCCAGTCTCAAGAACATCTTGGTCCATAGATAAATTTCTTCACATTCTACAAAACCAATACTTGGATCTTTTCCTTGCAGCAGACTTCACTGCAAAACCTGCAGCAAGCACTCACCTACTATGACTTACTCCAAACCTAAAACAGAATAAACTTTCTCCATCATTGGACATGCTACTTATTCCACAATACACATCATACACCAACTAACTTACCATCACTGCACAAGTTCATACATAGGTCTCATTTTAAACCAACTTTCAGACAGAATTAATGGAACCAGACAAACAGTTCACACCTACAACCTATACATTGCAGTAGCAGAACATGACAATACCCACAACACTAAAAACCTCAACATCAACCTCAATAACTACTTTATAGTGAGAGCAGTCAGAGTTTTCCCAGAAACTCCAACTGCATCTGAACTTCAGAGATGGGAACTTTCATACCAAAATATTCTTTATACCAGATATCCTCCAGGCTTCAATCACCAATAACACATCACTTATTGTTTATTTATGAGTAATTTTAACGAAATTATTTAAATTTATTTACTGTTGTCTTTTCCACTATTCCATTAGCACAATTTACATTTTTATATTTATTCACATCAACTTTGACATTTCAACACAATGTGCAACACGAATATCTACATATATATATATAATATTTTAGTCTTTTAGAATTACTGACAGTTCATGCTAGCTTCTCATGCAGTAAGTCGTGGTGTGTGCACATCTCCCTTGCCAAATGGCCCAAACCTACCTACATGAAAAAAGATTTAAACCAAATTATTATATGTTTGTGTTTGTCCCGTGTCTTGTGAACTCATCACAAACCTCCAGCCTTTCAATTTGGCAAATGATGGGTTGATTTCCCTAATCTTTTTTTTATTTTTGAAGGAATGAATATAAAAGATGTTGCAATGCTAAATGTTTGAATAAAATATACTTCTTATAGATCAAACCTTTTAAGTTTGTACCACTCATATATTAAAATTTTCAGTATATTGGTTGCAATAAAAGCAATTAACAGTAAAATTTAATCATTTTTAAGCTTTTCTAGATTTTTAAAAAGTAAGCAATTATGTTATATAAATTTCACACTTTTCACAGGCATCATTATTTGTAAAAAATCGCACATACTTTCTTTTTTTCAGGGTTTGCACTGCATTTTTTATTGATTAGGGATTTTAATAGAAATCATCTTGCCAATTTTTATGTTAAAACAATATCAAAATTATTCAGCTCTAACCAAACATTTTCTAATTGGGATAGTGAACCACAGTTTCATTATACATAATTTTATTTTATAGATACCTCTAAATTCTGTCAAACCATGAACTCAATTATAAGTTCCCTTAATGTTTGCTTACTCACTGGTAGTGTTTTAGTATCAGATAGCTGTAAGAACATCACAGTCTCATAGTAGTGATCTATGAATTACGAATTTGCAAAAACACTTCAAAATTTTCTCTGTATTCTGTTTATGAGGGAAGCCCATATCATCCAAAACAGTAACATACTAAATTACTTTCACTGACAGAATTTGAAAGCTACTGTTCCCTACACCAAAAAAATCAACTGTGATGTTAGAAAAATGATGTCAATAAGGTAGACCTGTACATCTGGTAATAAAATATTATATAACTCAAAAGGGAAATTTAAGTTCCATAAACATTCATTTTGTGCAATTAAAATGAAATACAGACTTTATTGGAATATTCTTACCAAAGCAATTAAGTAATATGAGAACTTATAATGTTAACAAAATAACATGGCACATTGTTTCAATTGAGAAGTAAACGAGTCATCAAAAATAGATATACTAAAGAAGCCAATCAGCCAATGGCTTAGCACTGGATACTTGCAGATGCGTTTACTGAAAATTTGCTTATCCATTGCTAGTAATTTATTCTGTTAAACAGATCCATCAACACAAATTTTGTTAACATTAACTGAGCTCAGCAGTCAAAAGAAAATTTGATGTCACACATTTAGCAATGTAATTTCCAATAAAAGAGGGGAAAAAACATTTAACTCACAAACCAAATGATCTGATATAAGAAAGGAGTAGGTTGTTCTGTATGCTTGGAAGTCTGTATAAAATATCTATCATGTGTGCTAAAGGGTAATATCAGTTTTCAAATTACAACTGTAATTTTACACTTTTTTAAGTATTTCTGAATTTCTTTCTAAGTATTCAATGCTACTTGAAGGCAAAAATCATAGTTTGTTGTACATTCAAGCCAGAAAGAATGTTAGTTTGATAACTAAGTTTAGGCAACATGAAATTTTCCTTCACTTACATCAATTTATTTTATTTGTAGAACTCGTAAGACATTTGTTAATAAATATATAGTAACCAGGGAATAATAATAGCTAAGTAGGGACAGTGAATTGGATCTAGTGCACGAGCAATGCAAAATGTTGCAAAAAGTGCAGAATAATACATTAAAATTTTCTTAACATAAATTTGAGAAAGTAAAAGTAAATAAGAAAACAGAATAATCAAAAAAAAAAATAATAATAAAATAAATAAATAAAAGTAATAATAAAAAAGAGAATCTATGCAGATAAACATCACCTCTGGAATGTGGCGGTTCAATATAGATAGTGGGCATGAAGGCAAGGAGCGGATAGAAGGAAGGAAACGTACTGACTGAGTATTATCTCAAATTGAGACCAGGAGGTTGTCTTGTGCCTAGTTTGCATGGTAGGCAAGCTCCCACCTTCTGAGTTCAGAGGAGCTGCTGTTGTTTGGGAGGACTCTGATAGCATGGACCGTGAAACAAGAATTAAAATTATTGGTGTCATGGGAGTTGGTATGGATGGCTACTGGATGTTTTGAATGCCGAGTGAAAACTGTCTATCAGTGGCCGTTCATTCTTATGGCTAATTGATTGCTAGTCAAACCTATATAGGAAGCCAAGCAGTGTTTGCAGGTCAGCTGGTATATTACATGCGAGGTTTCACAGGTGGTGTGTCCTATGATAGGAAAGCTTTCGCCAGTGATAGGGTTGGTGAAAGTGGCGGAGGCATGGTGTATGTCGCACATCTTGCAGCGGGGTCTATTGCATGGGAAAGATCCTTGGGGCTGTCTGATGGGGCGAGGAAGACTGTGTATGTGGACTAGGAGCTGCTGAGGTTGGGAAGTCTGCTGAAAAAAGTTGTAAGGGAATAAACCATATAGCGGTGTAGCAGTATTGGTATAATCACCTTAACTAAACTCGAAATTGCTTTCAGTACTGTCAAAATATTCACTAATTAAACTGTTGAACCGTGTGTGAGCCTGGATAAATCAACTGTGCGTAATTACGGCCGCCACTTTCCTCATTATCCTTTAGGAATGAAATGGTTACTATTCACTATGAGAAATATGCACTGTTAAAGTAAAAAAATTTAATATATTTTTCAAACTCATAATTACAGTCAGTGCCAGCTTAAGGAATTTTGGGGCCCCCTACTTCGTTTTTAGACGTACTTTTGCCTACACTTTTGATAATTATTGTGATTTTACACACACACACACATATTTATATGTATGATATGTGTGTATAGCTCAAACAACGATTAAAGAGATGGACTGAGGTTTCTCTAAATCTGTGTACAAACCCGCCAGCAGTTAATTGAGTATTAGCTGAGCGGGACCAACTTCACCAAGTCTTTGGTGTTTTATCAAAATGCATCTCATATGGATCTCCCAACTACTGTCATTTCTGGCTAAGCCGTCCTGCGCACTGTGTTAAATGAAATTGTTTTTGTATTCAATTTTATAGCTATTATATTTATAATATACTTCATTTCCTTTCTTGCCTTTCTTTGCTAGTATATGTATGGTGTTGGGGCTGAAGATACGTGAGCGGCTATACACATTTTAATTCAATAACATATGAAACGTCAATAGATGAATGAGTTTATGCGAAAGAAATTACATAAATTGCTGAAACAGGTTCAGAGCAATACACGCCTTTAAATATATAGAGCGTTTGTGATTACATCACAAACGACTTTCTCAAAACTGAATCTGATGAAGGACTTCTCGTGGAACTCCATGCCTCGGAAACATATGTCGTTGCTAGCGAGATTTTCTATTGAATGTTGAATAACTGAGAAAATAAATTATGACTATGTTATAAATAACATCATTAATAATAGCGTTAGATTAGGCTCATTTAAATTTTATTTTTTTGTCTGATACCACCAGACTTATACACACAAACTGCGTTCGTACTTCACACCTGACTGGGTTGCCGAACCAAGGTATGTTTGGGGCCCCGTTATTTGAACGCGCTTGTCTCCATCAACAGCGGAAATCCCAAATTGCCAGGGGGCATTGTGAGCAGAAAGGCGTATTGCGCCTATAGGCGACATCATCTTTTCTGGTATTTTCTAAGAAGCCGACAAGCGACTGGAACAGGAATGGAAAGCTATATCATTGTCGGTTCGAGTGAAGATCGACAATCGCAGTATTCATCAAATCTGTCCTGTTTATGGGAGAACAGGATCTACAATAAAGGTGTTGTTGACACTAGGACATTGTGAATGCAGCGTCTTAACGTTCTAAATTTGCAGATTATTTATTTTAACAAGAAAATTGTTAGTTAAGTAAGTATAAATTTTGAAGTGGTCCGTGGTGGGGCCCCCTCAAGCTTGGGGCTCCCCATGACTTGTGGTTCTTGTGGTAGCCTTAAACCGACCCTGATTACAGTTGAAGTTGGCTATCGAACAAATCATTTCCAAAATTGCAAGTTATGAAGATGAATAAAGAACTGACTGACCCTCGTTAATAAATTTTCAAAGTATCATAGTTACTGTTTACAAGTCACACGTTCATTAAAAATTCAACATGTCTGGCCAGACGGTGAGGTTGGCACTACTTCCGGGACTACTTCCATGGCCTACCCACAAAGACCGTCACGAATTCGCCTAACACAGAGACTGCTTTGAGACTTTTGATCCAAGTGATGGCATCTCTGAGCCAGCGGCCATTTTATACCCATGACACCTGTAGCATCTTGCTAATAAAAATAGTTTGGAAAAATCCTGTGATCGCCAGTGTTCAAAATTTTACAGTGTTTAGTACTCGGCTTGTTGATTGGTTTAGTCTATGATGACTTTTGCTCTAAACTTACTCAGTTTACTGTAAAAAATTCGAGTGTGTTTGCGGAATGGTACTGTCGTCGTGTAAGAAAAAGATACTTCCCCTGGCATCAGCTTATTTTACAATTTTCTGCTGAAATATAAGTTATCATGTTTAAACCCCTATCATGTTACTCTATTCTTTCTCCTCTCTTTGGGGAGCTATTTGGTTTTTCTGTACATGGAAAACTCCAAAATTTATTGGCCTTACAAAAATCGAAGTGATAAACATGACGCCGACATATTTGAAAAACTGATATTTTGTTAATTACTATTAAAGTGCTGCTTATTCCGAAAAAGTGTTCTCGTCAGAATTTATCTCTAATTTTATTACCCATTTAAAAAGTGATTCTATTTACTGAGGTGGTCTTAGTTGTCCACAATTTAACTTTGAGAGTTCCCACGTTTTCCTTTACGGCGTAGTAACATTAAAAACTGATTTAATGTTTGTTTAGCTGTGTGGAAAGCTTCGAAACTTTTATATGTTGTGCAGTGTTCCTTGTTATTACATAAAATTTATTTGTTAGCTCCAAAAATTACTGAAAATATATTATTATGGGGGTGTTGAAAATGCGAGTGTGTTTGACAAAGTTTTAAAATCGTGTTTACTTTATTTATTCTGCCTGAAACTACTGATTTATAGTGAATTTTATTTTCTCCCAGTTTTTTATTACAATAAATGTACTTTACTACATTGAAAAGTGTTGCAAATAGTGATAAGGCCTCGTAACCAAAATCGAGTGTTTACAAGTTGAACTCTTGGGGATTTAAGTGCTTTAGGTGAGTTTACAAGTTCTTTTCTATTATTAACTGTCTATTTAGAGCTGTTATTACATGTTGGATTACTTTTCTGATTTTAAATCGCTCTACTTTTGACAATGAGCTGCAGTATCGGCTTCTGTATGATTCTCGTCCCCCATATCCTGTAGTGATGAGGTGAACAATTTTACACATATTGATGAGTTTACACCATCCCCTATTCCCTGTAGCTAAGAAATGTAGAATTTAACAAAGGTATTTAGATTGTCCAGAAAATGTATATGTATATATAATATACACGTGCATTTGAACATACTTTACACAGTTAGCAAGTAATCTGACCATTTGTGTAAATTTTAATATGATATTCCAATAACTTTGCACTATTTCCATGGCCAAGTTCTATATTAAAATGGATTGAAAAATCAGCACCGGTTTTTTTAGTGACAACTGGTCATAATGAACTGAAATAATTGATGTAACTTGTCTGAGGGCTCGCTTTTTGTATCTTGAGGGTTAAATCAATTAAGAGGAAGGTTTTCTAATAAGTATTCAGGTAGAAATTAATTCTTTTACTTTCAGTTATCTGTGCTTCCAGTGATACAATACTGAGGCTACAAATGAGTTACCTGTTAATAAACAAACAATAAAAGTGAATTATAAGCATTTTTTTAAAAAATATTCAAATAAGAAATTGGCAATGATGGGAATTTCATGCAGTGTAAAGTGATATGTTAAGTCCAAGGTCTATTAGATAGTCAAACCAAAAATATTTACCGTATTTAGAACATTTTTTAGATGTCTATTTTGAGTTTTTCTAAATTCAATGTTTTGAAACTAAAATATGAAAAAATAGCATAATTTAGATCTGGCTGAGAATTCTGCTTTCTGACCTCAACCCATTCCATGCATTTGTCAATCACAATTTAGATATTAATTCTAAATTACATTTTTCCTTGCATGGTTTTACTTAATGATTTGTCCTTGAATGATGCTCATTATGCAGTGTATTATTTGATGAGCACATGTGCTTTTCCATTCTGCCTGAGCAACAAATGTTTTCAATTCAAATTTAATCCATTATTAGGTATGCTGATCATCTATGGAGAAGGAGCTCTGTTGGACTGGCGAACATGTGCTTGGTTGAATATGATCTATATATTTATTCCAATTGTTGTTATAATTATATGGATACCAGAAAGTCCTGTGTGGCTTATAGCAAGAGGAAGAGTTGATGAAGCTGATTCAGCACTTAAATGGTTTGCTGGTAAAGATGTAAGTTTACCTGTTTTCCTTATCTTTTTTTTTTTTTTCCTTTTTCCCTGCAAGTACCATAGTTTTCCAAATTTCAAAACTTTTAATTTCTTTTTGGCAAAATTTAGTCTATATTTAAGTTTAAATTTATCTGCTAATCTTGAAATGTTCTTGGAGTGAAATATATGTTATTAAAGATTTAACATTAGTATGGAAACAATAAAGAAAGTTAACCAATCACAAGCCAAACTTCAAGGCAGGAGAACCACAAAGAAAAAGAAATAAACCAAAAAAATTTTAAGCGTGTTACCCCTCATTAAAGAAAGGGAGTAAATCACAGAGCACGGTCAGAAAGGGCACCTACCATTAGCCATGCCACATGTAATTTTTTGAGGATTTGTTTCAATGCAGGTACGGTTGGAAGACCATGAATTGAAAAAATAATAACATTGGAAATGCAATATTATTGAGAATGATCAAATGGAAATAAATTATAATATTGGTGACAATGATATGAAAAAAAAATAATCTACATGAATATAAATAAAATAATACAGTGCCAAAGGTTGTTGGATAGGAAAATAAAATATCCAGGTGGTGGTAGCATCTGGGAAGAAATGTTTAAAAATGTGCTGTGTAGTGTCATTTGAACTGTTGTTGGTCACATAAAAGATTTTCTGAAGTAATTATGGGAGCACTACATAAATTAACAGATTCTGAATATGGAACACTAGTTGCCACTACATCCATAGTGCATTCCATTTTGGAAATACTTTGTGAATTCAACATTTCTTGATCCACAGTGTCAAAAGTGTGCCTTAAGCATGTGTTTTCTGGCATCACCTCATGGCACTGTCAACATATAGTTGACCAAATCTACTTAATGGCAGAGGCTAGTGACATCTGTGTCAAGGTGTCAGCTTTAATAGATGGGAAACACTGTGACAAGGAATGACAACACTTGGTATAGGACATATGACACAAGTGTCCATGTGGAAAGTGAAACAAAATTTGGCTCTGATAAGATATGACAGCAAAAGACTGATCCAAGTTCCTCTGTTAACAAAACACCATTAGCTGCAGCATCTCTCCCCAGATTGTGAACATATTTGTTGACCATAGATGACTGGAAAAGGGTGGGTGGTCAGAAGAATCACAATTCCAATTGGTAAGAGCTGATGGTAGGGTCACATAGTGGCACATACCCCATGAGGCCATGGATTTTAGGAAGGCACTATGCATGCTGGTGGTGGCTCCATCATGGTATGAGCTATGCTTACATGGTATGGACTGGGACCTCTGGTCAAACTGAACTGATCATTGTCTGGAAATCATTATGTTCAGCTACTTGCAGACCATTCACATCCATTCATGACTTAATATTCCCAAACAATGACAGACATTCCCAGGATGACAATGCACCATGATACTGGGCTAAAATCATTCATGATTGGTTTGAGGTTCATTCTGGATAATTTCGGCCAACAGTTTAGCCACTTGGATTACAAGACATGAATCCAATCAAAAATTTCTGGGATATGATCAAAAGGTCAGTTTGGGCACAATGTCCTGCACCATAAACACTTTGTCATATATCCATAATATCTTCAGAATATTTTAGAAAGAAGCTTACCACATACCAGTCATATAGCAGATTACTTTTATAGTCTTTTTCCTGATAATTAAGCACTTTAGAATCTTGAAACCAAACAACAGCATAAGAAAAGATGAGTTTTAGAAAGTTGAAATGTTAAATCAAACCCTTTTTGCCACATCCATTTCCACTAAGAAAGCATAAAATTGTGAGTATTTTGATGTGTAATATTTGTAGACAGAAAAATTTATTTAAAGAGATGTAAATTTTGTAACGATTACACCACGTGGAGCAGGAAAGAGGAAAAAACATTTTCTTCACTAGAAGATGGTGACAGTGATTGTGATCACTGAAATATCATGTGATAACACTTTGTTAACTCAGCTAGTTACCTGAGAGCATTTGATAAATTCTCAATGCTGAGAGCAACTTTGTTCTTAAGTAGGAAAAAACTTGTTTATAAAAGAAAGCTCACTCATTTTTAAAGATAACTTGAATTTTATTGCATAAACAGAATGGTCATGAAAAGATTATATGTAAAAATAAACCCTGCAATCAGAATAGAAATAGTTTTTTTTAGTTGATTAAAGACAGTAAATTTTGGTCAAATCCATATTCAGATGAAACAGAAAATTCTCAGAGCAAGAATATTTATTAGTTTTTCGATTAGAACAGAATTTAAGGGGTAAAGTGGCATTATGGATTTCAAAAATCGCAATCAGGCAAGAGGCATGTGTGAAAAAGAAATGATAAAGAATGGCTTTAAGAGTATATATATATATATATATATAAAAAACAAGGACATAGAGTGATTTTTTCCTAAGAAACATAGTGTTTATCCAATGGCAAACCAAGTAGTAGTTTAAAGAGAAATGAATTCAAGAATGTTTTGTCATTATATCACTCAGGCAGGAAGAGAGAATTTTTTATGTGTCGTATCAGTTTCTTAAGAATAACTTCCAAAGTAGAAAGAATACAGTACAGTAATATTTGTCAAAGGATAAGAGAAATTTTAAGTGATTAAATGATACTAAAATCTTTAAGGAGGATTATGAAATTGAAAAGATATTCATGATTATCAGATTTGAAACTTTAGGAATTAATAACTACTAAACAAAGCAATTTCAGATATGGGTTGTTGTAAAACAAAATAGTCAGAAAAATTTCAGTTAAATCTAAGTAATTTGGCAGCTCAAGAAAGTAGTTCCCACAGTATTCTCTATAAATAGCCACCATTTTTCTTGTTGGGGGAAGCATTGTTCAGCCAGATACAGATGAGGGCAGACATGTGCAAGGTGCCTTGAGAATGATGAGCGTGGACTTGTGATTCTCAATGATGCGACTTGTAACCTTCGATAGTTACATTCCGATGTTAGGAGTAGACTGTTATTTGTATACCGTGAACTAAATATCTTTTACACATTTTCAGGGAACTATGAAAGATTGTCAAGAGTGTGAGTGAACCTGTGAGTAATGATGACCTGCAAACTTCATTTAAAAGATTAGAAAGTTCCAATGTCTGACCATAGGCAACACGCTGAGAACAATCCTGAAGAATATAAGCATTTTGTTATACAGTTAATTGTTTTACCTCAAATTAACCTGAACCCATTATCTGTTGTTGGAACAGTGAAAATATTAGCGACCATGACAAAGACTACAACTTTGAACATAATGGACTTAATACCAGCAATCAGTCACAGCTTACACTGAATGTTGCAATAACCTGGCAAGCAATGTTTAGTTTAACAATTTTTGCATCTGTACCAGCGTGTTGTCTATGGTCAGACATTGGAACTTTCAAATCCTTTAAATGAATTTTGCAGGTCATCATTACCCACAGGTTCACTCACCCTCCTGAAAATCTTTCATAGTTTCCTGAAAATGTGTAAAAGATATTTAGTTCATGATAAAGTAACAGCAGAGTTTACTCCTAACATTGAAATGTTACTATCAAAGGTTACCAGAATTATAAGTCCCTGCTACTACTGCTCTTCATATTTCAAAGTCCACTGACTGTAGAGGGAGCATTTCTGAATGTAATTCACAGAACTTAGGGAGACTTGTTGAGTCAGTCCCTCGTCAGTTGTAGCACTTCACCTTGAAAAAATGGATCAAACATGATTTCAGCATCTATCTCATCAATTCTGGCACTTACATGCATGTACAACTGATGGGCTCACCAGAAGTGGAATGGGAGAGTGGGGAAGAGAAGTGTAATGTTTGAGGTTGAGACTGGATGGATATATGGTATTTAGAATGGTTGTAAGGAGAATTCCCAACCATGCAGTTCAGATTGGGAAGTGATTTTAGGGAGGGCTCTGATGGTTCTGACTGGCAGGAGTGGTCATGGGATTTGTGTTAGCTGACATAACCAGTAAGCACCTTAGAATTTGGATAAATTCTAGTTTTCACAGTTATAGAGCATAAGGGAGGGAGTAAGCTTCCCAGTTAACATTAAATTTTTCAGTTTGCAACTATAGGATATGAGAAAACCGTTTCATGCAGAAGCCGATACTGCAAGTTAACTCAGTAAATAAACCGATTCAAGAACAATAAAGATACTCAACACACAATATAAGCTCTAAATAAACATTTTATAATAGTAAAGAACTTTTAAACTAACTTGGAATAAGGTAATCAATTATTATCCAACTGGTAAACAATAGATTTTGGTTATGTGATGATTTCACTAATTCTTAACACTTTTCGATACAATAAAGTAATTTAATAATAACAATAATTCAAAAGAAGATTAAATTCACTAAAATTCTGTAGTTTTAGACTGTTTAAATAATGTAAATAAAATTTTAAACACTTCGTGGAGCACACTTTCAATATTTTTTACCGCAGGTTTTCAGTAATTTCTCAGGCTAAAAAGTAGATTTACTAAAAGAACGAACAATCTAGTATAACATATTAAAAATTCAGAACATTCCATGCAGCAGAACAGATATTAAAACAATTTTTAAAATTATTTCATCATAAACCACAACGTAGTAATTTTGAAATTTATTTGCGATTAAACTAAGCCACTACAGTTTTTTAAAAAAAAAAAAAAAAAAAAAAAAAAAAAAAAAAACTGTTAAAACACATAACTAAATAAGAGAAAAGTTCAGCTAATAACACTTTTTCGATATAAACAACACTTGAATAGTTGTAACTAAAAACTAAAGTATCTGCTAAATAGATTTCAAACCCGATTTTTGTCAAACAAATAACTTTGCTATTACACCACCAATCTTAATAAAATGTACACTTCTGGAATCAGGAATTAACATAGAACAAAATGACAATAATTTTAACACGATAATTTGCAATTCAGCAGGGTCTCCTAAAAAAGTGCTCAAATTAAGATAGAATTCGGGGGTTCACTAATTAATTTTCGGAAACTTTTTAACATTGCGCACTCAAACTAAATTCATTTACAAGGAAGCTAATCATTTGAGAATTTTCGCTAAACACTTTTTACAAACTTTAAAGGCCAGGCTACACACAGGTAGATTCTAAACATATTTTATAATCACATTCTGTCACACTATTGTTTGATAAGAGTTAGAACACATCAGGCAGGCGGCTGTGGGTATAAATTTGAATGCTCAGGCAGGCTGGCTGTCTTTTGATTTCGTCTTTTATTCCGGGAACATTGTGTATAGTGGACCTGTGCGAGCATGTGTCGGTCGTGTGGTAAAGTGATTGCTGGTTAGGTGGAACAAGTTCCGGTTGGTCTATGTACAGCCATATTGACTGTAATTAATGGGTGACTCGCGTTAGTAAAGACTATGAACTTGTAAAATTTTCAATGGGGCTCGGTCGGTGAATTCTCCTCTTCATAATTTGCAATTGTTTGGAAAAGTTTAGTTCGATTGCCTACTCAAGTGTAACTGCTATTTTTTGAAATGTGACTTTGGAATAAAATTCAAGTTTTTCATCAAGTGGATTCTCAAATATTTTAGTAGTGAACTGTAACTTTTCCTAAGCTTTTGGTTCAAATAAGCTTTGTGGCGGCCGTTAAGCTTTACAGTTGAAGATCCAGGTGGCAACGTGGTCATTTAAAATTATAGATGCAAATTCAGAGAACATTTTCTACAAGTAACATTCAGTTAAGGTACCTAAAACCTATACTCACCCCGGTATAGCAGTTAGGCCCTTACAGATAGCTGACATAACCAGTAAATGTGTGGTTTATTTTAACTTCACATGGTTCTACTACTGAATTCATATCACATTTCTTAATCTGGATATCTCTCTCCAGAATATTTAGTAACACATTTCTGTGCTCATTAAAACCACAAATATCTAAAAGCAAATATACTTTAATAGCTGACACCATTTCTATACAAAAAGCTACTTCTCCTGAAATCTATCCCGTTGGAGAAGAGAAATGTACATTTATAAACCAGTACTCCACCATCTTTACATATGCCATTGTAATTATCCCTTTGAATTGGTTGGCAACCAGCTGTCCAGTACCATGACCTATCTATCATACCATAGCACTTACTACACACCACCTAAAATCAATGTAATACTATCCTCCTACCCAGTTCACTCTTACTCTTGAATCATTAAACATATTGCAGCATGGTAGTTCCTTTATAGTCATTGGAGCTATATGCCTTGCAAAAACAAGATCCAAGTATAGAACCAGAGCATAGGATCTTTTTTCTCAAATCTGTAATGACTGAATTAATAAAAATGTATGTAAGCCATAATAATAATGTCAAAAAATAAGGAATCTCAGTTTTAAAACAAAAAACACACTTATTTCAGCAGAACATTAGGTTTATTTTTTTTTTTTAAGTGATTTAATAATCTCTATAGAAGAATCTAGAAAATTACTGAACCTGAATTTCTGAAAGAGTACCAGCTGAAATATTCTGAAAAAATGTCTCTTCTACATTGATGGATAACAGTTAGCATCATATTTTTGTAAATCAGATTTAAGAATTGGTGGTGTAGGAATTTATAGATAAGAGCTCCCACTGGAAACTTCAATGTGTTTTGTAATAAAGTTGTAATTTATCATTAAATAAATCGGAGATTATTTTCTGTGGTGTCTTTAATATAAAATTTACTCTAAGACCCTCTGCACATGGTGTGAATACCGCTTGTCATCAGGAGCACATGATTTATTTAATTTAATTTAATTGCAATGGAGCACATCCTGTATATCACAAGCGTTTCACACAAACTGAAGTCCACCAACGAAACATTTAAATTAGCAAGTCTGCTTGTAGAAATACATGGGGAAAGTTGTGTGCCTACATTTCATCTCAAATATCCTTAGGAAATTATTCTGATTTTGAAATATCAAGTTTGAGCAAAGAAGAGTATATAGCTATGTACTGTTATTTTACTAAAATTCAAATGAGGAAGAAGAGGAAGTGTTGGGTGCACCCCTACATCAAGAGGAAAATCAACTGTTGAGCATTCATCGTAGCCACTGAAATAAAAGAATTGGATGCCAAACTTCATGCATTCTACAGAATTTTTTTATTTATTTATTTATTTATCAATCTTGTTCCATGGATCCCTGCTGAGGGAGTACCTCTGGGATGTGAAACATGTCATTGTTGATACATATACACATAATATGAGTCATATCATGGTAAATATATATATATACATATTTTACAAATACTAGAAATAATAATAAACATACATTTTTGCAACTGAGTTTTGCAAACGCCATAATGAGTACAATTAATTATTTTCTTCAAATTCTTGAATGGAGTAGAAGGAGTTGCCAATAAGATAATCTCTAAGTTTTTGTTTAAATACATCTTTATTATCTGGAAGCTGTGTTATACGATTAGGTAGTTTATTAAACAGATGTATCCCAGAATAATTAACTCCTCTTTGTACTAATGACAGCGATGTTTGTGTTTCATGCAAGTTATTTCTGTTTCTTGTATTAAAACTGTGTACCTGTGAATTAGGTGTAAACAGGTTAAAATTTTCTATGTCAAAGCTCATGAGAGAATATATATACTGAGAATCCATTGTAAGAATATTGAGTTTCTTAAAGAGTTGTCTGCAAGAAGTTCTTGGTTTTACCCTACACAGAAACCTAATAGCTCTTTTCTGTGCTATGAAAACTTTTTTACTTTGTGAAGAGTTTCCCCAAAAAATTATGCCATATGACATTACTGAATGAAAATATGAGGAGTGCACCTGTTTCATTAATTCTAGATCTGCTGTTAGAGAAAGTGTTCGTATTGCGAAGGTGGCACTACTTAACTTTGTCAGTAGTGTAGTGATATGATCATGCCAACAGAGTTTCTGATCTATTTTAATACCAAGAAATTTTATACTCTCTGTTTCTAAGATTGTGTTGTTTTTATAGTTTATACATACATCTGGCTATGCATAGTTTTTTGTTTTAAACCTAATATAATGTGTTTTTTCAAAATTTAATTTTAATGAATTTGCCTTAAACCAATTTGCTACTACTCTAAGTACTTCATTTACATTAAATTCTATAGTACTGTTTGGTGTTTTACGCACAGTCAGGTTAGTGTCATCTGCAGATAAAACACTCTTAACTTTGTCGGATAAATTTCCAGGAAGGTCATTGATGTATAACAGAAAGAGGAGGGGACCTAAGACAGAGCCTTGTGGAATTCCATGTTTTATTTTCTCCCAGTCTGATGAAGCATCTTTACTTATTTTAGAATAAAAAATTGAAAGTTTTTGCATTCGGCTTTCAATGTATGATTTAAACCATTTACCTGCAGTCCCAAAAATACCATAGTATTCCATTTTTTTCAAAAGTAATTCATGATTTACACAGTCAAATGCTTTTGCAAGATCACAAAATATTCCTACAGGATTCATTTTATTATTCAGTTCCTCAAATGTGTTATTTAAAAATGAATATATAGCCATTTCTATGGATGATCCTTTTTTGAACCCAAATTGTGAATTACTGAGGATATTATAGTGTGTAACATGTTTTATTACTCTACTATACATGACTTTTTCAAAAACCTTTGAGAATGTTGAAAGTAATGAAATGGGACGATAGTTGTCTACACATGTTACTTCTCCTTTTTTAAATAATGGTTTTACAACAGCATATTTTAGTCTATCGGGAAAAACGCCTTGTATTAAGGATTCATTACAAATGTGAGCAAGTACATGACTGATACAGTCTGAACAACTTTTCAGTAATTTACTTGAAATATTGTCATAGCTGGAAGAATTTTTAGGTTTTAATTGTTTAATGAGTTTATTTATTTCTGAGACTGTTACTGGTGGCAATTTCATCTCCACAAAGCTATTTGGGAAAGCAGTCTCAAGAAGCCTTAGAGCACTATGTGGGGATTGCTTTTCTATGCCTAATTTATCTACTACTGATGTAAAATGTTTGTTAAATATTTCACAAACTTCCCCTACTTCGCTATACACATATCCATTTTGTTCTATTTTTATGTCTTTAGAGTGATTTACAGTTTTTCCTGTTTCAGTCTTAATTATATTCCATATTGTTCTCATTTTATTGTCTGAATTTTCAATTTTTGCCGATATGTACCTGTTCTTGGCCTTCCTTATTACATTTCTTAGTATTTTAGAATAAAGCTTATAGTGAACTTTCAGCGCATAGTTATCTGATTCTCTCATTTTTAAATAAAGGTCCCTCTTTGTTTTACTAGAGATTCTAATACCCTTTGTTATCCATCCCATGCCCAGTTCATTGTTTGGAGTGTTGAGAATTTTCCTTTTTTTGAAACTACCTTCAAAAAGTGTTAGAAATATATTCAGAAAGGAATCAAATTTCACATTAACACCCTGCGCATTATATACTTCTAACCAGTTTTCATTGTTTAAGGTATCTATGAAGTGTTTTATATTATTTTCACTAATATTTCTTCTATAAACCCAGCTTTTCTTTATCTGTTTAACAGTGTTCCTGGACTTGATACATAATAGCTGGGCATCATGATCTGAGATACCATTTATTACTGGAAGTATGCTGTAATTACTGCACTGAGAAATATCCATAAACAAATTATCAATTTCAGTCCTGCTATTATTTTGTATTCTTGTAGGAAAATTTACAAGTGCTGTTAAGTTAAAAGACAACATCAAGGCTTCCATATCTTATCTATCATTGCTGTGATTCAGAAAGTCAACATTGAAATCTCCACATAATACTATTTGTTTGCTATTTGTAAAACTTAGTAGCAAAGACTCTAAATGAGATAAAAACAGTCTGAAATTACCTGAGGGGGCCCTGTAAATTGCTATCACTATCAGCTCTTCCTTATCATATTCTAGTTTAGTAACACAACATTCAAAGTGTTGTCTATACAATACTTACTTACAACTACACTACTGCATTCAATATTATTTTTAACAAAATGGCAATTCCTCCTTTCTCCATTTTACATCTGCAGAAATGAGAGCTTAATTTATAATCGGGATGGACAGCTGAGATATTCCTGTATCAGACAAATGATGCTCAGATATACACAAAACGTCTACATTAAAATTTCTGGAATTTTGAATCTCTTCTAGGCTTAAGGTAATGTCATCAGTTTTACTAAATATTCCTCTTATATTTTGGTGGAAAATACTGGTCTGAACACTTTGACGCAACGACTTTGAATTGTTTATTTTATTATTACATACTGGTATATCAGTTGGAATTTTTAATTTCAACAAATTATGATCATCAGAGACATTAATTTCCTTTAGACATCTTAATAAATCTATTTTATTTACCCTAAAAAAGGTTGCGACTTAACACCATTTATCACAGGAATACCTCTTTCACTGACCTGGAATCCTCTGACCTCATCAGCAATAAGAAGCGAAAGCTTCCTCTTACCTCTGACATTCAGATGGAGTCCATGGCGAGTATAACTGTCCCTACCAATGCAGGCCACATCAATCAAACCAATGTGTGAATTAGCCGGCTGCCAGAGAACCCTTTCCAAGGATGCATTTGTACGCCTGATGTTATGCCACATCCAGGATTTATCGTAACACTCAAGCAAACCAACAAATCTCACACTTGGCTGACGTGTGTTCCTGGAAATGTGGGCAATGTCTCCCTCAATTGAGGTCTTTATCAAGGCTATTTCCTGGCCCCCCAACAATTACAACACAATCCTCATCTGAAAAATCTTTAACTAGGTCTTTCACATTTGCTACCACACTTCCAAGATCTGCATTTGGTTTGAAAATGCTGCAGACTTCATAATCTGGCCCCAAGTCAGACTGAACCATCTCACTGATTCCCCTCCCGTGACTGCTCCCAAGTAACAGTACCTTCCTGCGTTTACTTTTAGATACACCCTGAAAACTTTTCCCTTTTACTTTGCAAGAACCCAGATCATTCAGTCCAACCTGACGGTCCTCAGAGTCACCATCTAGATCCTCCAATGGCCGAAACACATTGGATGTCTCCAGCTGGAAACCATCAGACAGACAGTGTCTCCTACCTCTCCTGCCAGAGCTGACTTCCTTCCATTCACTGTTCCGCCTATGTCAAAATATTCGTATTACAAGCTTGTGGAAATTATTTTTCATGCGACTCACCAATGAAATACAAAAATTAGGGAAGGGTTTAATGGCGGAAGAAAGAATATTAATTACACTAAGATAAGTATTTATTACAAAACAAACATAATATTTTACAACTATTTATCATATTAGTTGTTTATTCAAGAATTGATATTTCTTTAAACAACAAAGCTAACTTTGAGTGTAAATTGAATTTTAATAATTGTGTGAAATGTTTTTGTTTGTTGCTCGGTTCATTCTGATAGCCATCTGACAGTGAGGTCTTGTTTTCAAGCTGGGAGCTTGACACAGTATATGTAAATAAAAGTGTATGACTTGCATATTGTATGTATATTCCTCGAGTTGGGAAGTTAATAGAATTAATTTCAAGTGTTTCATGAATTAAAAGCAAAGCCCTTCATTTAAATACTCTGAGTTGTGAGTCATTTCTTGAATATCTGAAAAGCATATAATTATTTAAAAAAAAAAAAAAAAAACATGCTGTTTTTCTAAATATTAAACGCCTCCATTGTTTCACTCATGGTGAACTCATCTCGAATGCCATATGAACTATCAAACTGATTGCACAAGACACATGCCACACAAGGCTAGTCCGCATCGAGTACTAATCACACTAGAATCACCACATTGGTGGCTCCTCACTGCATTACTTAAGAAGTGCTGGCTCATCAAGTTCAAGATGAGCCCACATCGCGTGGCGAACACGCCATGTGCGGAGGGCCTAAGTTGTTACCTAACAGCGGTGTCAAGCAGTAACTTCCCCCCTTCAGTGTAAACAGAGGTAGTAGTGGTATTATTGATAACATTAAAAACAAATTAGACAAAAACAGAAGAGTTTAAAAGTGAAATTGTTTCTCAGAGCACAATGCTGAAATAATTGCTCCATATGCAGTATATTAAGTAGTGAGCTACTAAATGAGGATTAGTCAAGTATATTTAACATGCTAGGTGTAAACAATTATTTTCACCAAAGCTACAAGATTAGTTTTTTTCATTATGATTATAAAGCAGCAAAACACCCTGTAGGCATAAAAGAAAACTTTAGGTAGAAGTCAAGGAAACTGATATGAGCACCTTAAATCATACTATAAAACTCACTATAGAATGGCAACCAAAGAATTAAAGAAACTAAATGTCTGGCAATAAGCAGAGAGATTAACAGATAATAATATTAAAAGAAAGCATTTAGAACAATATTAGAAGATAAACCAGTGTACCATTCTTTGAACATAAACCAATAGCTTCTAATGTCACATCTATCTGGAGATTTAGTTATGAATCATATTTATAGGTTTTAACTTTAACTGGGTGCCATATAACTAAAACATAAAATAGTACCTGAAAATTAACAGGAGGAATTATGGATACAAATAATAATATTAGTGGTGACATTTACATGAATTTATTTCAAACTTTATGAGGCACTCAGATTGACTTTCTTCACTCTGGATAAATCAACAAAACAATGGAATTTTGAGAGGGATTTGATTTTAAAGCTACAGAAATTCTCGCTCGCACGAGAGAACGCTGGGACAGCATTTTTTCAGAAGCTGTCGAAATCCGTATATCGGATTATCTAGCAACCAGAGATGCTGGTTTTCAATTACAGTAAGTGAAGCCTGGAGAACATTGATCCAGAAAATGAGAGTACATTGGAACTATGAATAGCCTGCCGATCTGCCTCACCAACAATCAAGACCAACAGTCAATGCCAACAATCAAGACCAATAGTCAATGCTAACAATCAACACCAACAATCCTGCCCATATTTAACAGTTCCATGCAATATATAAGCAACCCCATCACCCACAAGCAGCAGTCACTTGACAATGGTAGCAGAGGATCTGACCGCCGAAACGTCGTGCTATACAAACATTCTCACTTGGCTAGTTTCCCGAGAAAACTTCACCTATATACAACACCAAGAAAGGCTCCACTCTTATATAGCTAAATTACTAATATTGGCTCTCAGCATTGACTACATGAGACAGCCTGTCAGGACTATTACAAGGTTGTGCAATTTGTAGAATATGTGGAACACTTTAGTCATGTATATATTTCAATGCTGATGAATATTCTTATTTGGTGTTTTCTATGGAGAGGTATCAGTGTTAGTTGGCTGCGTCTGCATAGGTGATGCTGGCTGGGAACCCTTGGGTCCAGCTGTAGATGCTATCTGTCCACACAATGCACTCTTGGTGTATACGAAGTGGTTCAATACGTAAGAGACACAAGGCGTCTCCTGACTCAGTATCCTCATTTCAAGCCTGTAACACAAGTGCTTAAGACCATCACAGCAACTGTGTGTTCAATGTCCATGAAGAGATTGTTGACTCTGATCTGTTATAAGAATCAGACATTCATGGCACATGAATGAAATTTATGATCTGCTTTTCTCTCTCACCAGAACAATTCCTCAGTCACCTCTCCTATTCAGAGAGTTTACTTCTCATTGGTGGTGTAAATTATGCTCAAATTTTACCACAACAGTCCTGGAGTCACATTCTAACTACAGTGAAAGCATTCAATGCTGTTAATAGTAATTACATATAAATATCTCATGTTCAGTCATCAGCTTAGTTGTAAAATAAACTTCTCCAACTATAACCTGGTGGTTTTGAACTGTCTTTGTGAAGTCATAATGGCATATAAAACAACATACCCATTACGATTTTACTCTCTTTTTTTTCACAGTTTTTGATGCACTGATAGAATCTGGATGGCTTTCTTTTCCCTATCATTATTAGTGTATTGCATTAGACATATAATGACATTGTGTATAGAAACTGCATGGTGGCTGCAATTTCTTCTTTATCAGTTCCGTCACTTAAAGTAATTCACAATATAAACATTACTGCTCCACTTGGCATGTTACCAAATATAATACCGCAAAAGTAGAAACTTGCTGGTAAATGTAGAGACTTTCAAGGGCCTTTGGACTGTGGTTAGACAGGATAAAAAGATAGACAGAAATGTGTAAGCACCTTAGAATTTTGGTAAATTCTAGTTTCTTAGCTTCAAGTATAAGGGAGGAAGTAAATTTACAGTAAACATATAGTTTTCATTGCATACACAGGTTATGGGAGGAACGTTTTATGTAGAAGCTGATATAACAACATAACTTATTAAATAAACAATTTTAAAAGCAGTAAAGACCCACAACAGTTAATAAAAGCACTAAATAAACTTTTTAACAGTAAAGAAACTTTATGAAATAGGATAATCCATGATAGTTCAACTTGTAGACAATAGATTTCTGCTATATGAACATTTCTCTGTTTCTGGACACTTGTAAAAGTAGTAAACACACTCAACATTTAATAAAACTACTAAATAAACTTTTTTAAGAGTAAAGAAACTTTTAAACCAACCTGGAATAGGATAATCCATTATTGGCCAACTCTCAAACAATAGATTTTTGTTACGTGACCATTTCACTATTTCTGAACACTTTTAAGTGAAGGTAAGTAATTTTAAAATAATAATAATTCAAAAGAAGGCTAAATTCACTAAAATTCTGTAGTTTCGGACCGTGTAAATAACTTAAATAAATTTTTAAACACTTCGATAAATACACTTCACTTTTAACATTTTTATCACATATTCCTAGTAATTTCTTGATCTAAAAAGTAGATTTCCTGAAAGAACTAAAAATCTAATTTAACATATCAAAATTTCAGAATATTTCATGCAGTAGAACAGATTTTATATAAGTTTTTAGAATTATTTCGTCACCAAACACACGTGGTTCGCTTAAGACTTATTTGTAACTAAACCCAACCACTTTCAGAGATAAAATAACTTTTAAAACACGTAATTAAATCCAAAGAAAACTCCGATAATTTTACTTTTTGATATTAAGAATACTTTAAGAGTGATTAACAAAAAACCATATGACTTCTAAACAGTTAATTTACCAAATCTTGTCTAAGCTGTAATTTCATTATCCTGCCACCGATTTTTGTATAATTTCCACCACTAAACTTGGGAATTTTTGGAGAACATTTTGACATTAATTATATTCAGGTAATATGAAGTTCAGTAGAATCTCAGAAAAATTGAATAAATTCAAATGTTTGGGTAAACCCCCATTTACTTGAGAGACTTGTATCGCTACGCAAATTAAATAAAAAATTAAAACTAATCACTCGAAATTCCTCACTAAACATCCTTTAGGCTTCTAGCAGATAAGAACTAGACACTGTTAAAGTTTGAACGCTCTCTATACCTTCAATCACTGGGAATGTTTAGTAAATCAGAAGCAGAAAGGTGCTGTACAGTTGCTGACGTCATTTGTTCGGGGGGGGGGGGGGGGGGGGGGGGGGGGTCCTAGAAAAGATCGTGCCGCCACCTCACGGTGTCCTTTACTCTGGGAGTGTTATTTGAGGTAATCCGCACTAGTTTTTTTTGGAGCAGGGAGGCGGCGGTTGGAATCTCACACTGTCTGTCGGCCATGTTCGGTGTCGTTGTAACAGACTGCTACTTTAATGACTACTAAGAACTTTTAAATTTCTAAAGGGATCGTATGGCATGATTTCCCTCCACAACCTACAATTTTCTGGAAATGAGTGTTTGATCGCCTACTCAACTGTTTAATGCAATATTTCGTGAATGTGACTTTGAAAATAAACTTAAAATTTTTCTTGAAGTGAACTGTTGTGATTTCATAGTAAAACCTTTCCTCAGCTTTGGGTTATAAAGCTTTGTGGCGGCCGTTTAGCATTTCAGTTGGGTTTCTAAGTAGGCAACATGGTCATTTAAAATTATTAAAGTCAGTCAGAACCTTTTTGTCAGAGAACATTCATTTCAAATGAACTGCTAGTTAAGGCGCTAAAGCGATACTCCCACCCCGGTATCAGATTTGGGAAAATTATTAAAGTCAGTCAGAACCTTTTTGTCAGAGAACTTTCATTTCAAATGAACTGCTAGTTAAGGCGCTAAAGCAATACTCCCACCCCGGTATCCGATTTGGGTGTTACAAATGGAATAAACACTTTCTAAGCAAAAGAGCATGAGCCACAGTGTTTATCAGCTGCTTCCCACATGATATATGCCCAATCTGTTTTACATGTTGATGACACTGCTGCCATTTTCAGCAACAAAAACTATAAAATTAGTGCTAGCAATAAATGTCTATCTATAAAATAAGACTTTGCTACTTCTAAATCCATTTCCTTTGATTAGCTTATTCCAATGATCCACAACTAATTCACTTTTCTTAACAAATTGCAACAAACTTATTTGATCATACTATTACATACTTTCATGGAGGCTTCATAAATAGCGCAATGAAAAGATTAAGATAATGTGTGAATTTGGATCAGAAAAAAAAAAAAAAAAAAAAATTGTTGAAGTATCTGAAATTTATTCAAAATTTTTTTTTTTTTTAATCTTATATCATACCCACTGATTATATTTTACAGATAATTTGATTCATTGCATCTGTTTCAGAAATCTCTTCATAAAAGGAAATTAGAGGCAATGGTTCGTTCTCAAGATATGAAAGCTTTAGCTTCAGCAAGTTTGCTGCAGAGACTTAAGTCATTCTTAAAACCCACTGTTTACAAACCACTGATCATTCTTTTCATTCTTTTTGTTATTCAGCAATTTTCTGGAATATACATTACTCTGTTCTATGCAATTAATTTTTTTCAGGTAAGCATACTTCTATATTAATTCAAAATTGTGATATGTGTGTGTTTAAACAGATTCATATTAGGTACAAATAAGAGTTTACCTAGTGCAACAGAAGTCAGGTGATGATCATGAACATAAGATTGAAATGACAAAACCAGTTTTTTAAAGAATTTTTCACCTAATCACATATAATATATGCCAAATCTGTTCTTTATGTTGAAGATATTGCTGTTCACTTATATATAGTAACTAACATGGGATAGCATGCACTCAAAAACTGCTGCGAAAAATTATCATATTAACAGGTTTTTAAGTAATTGACTGCTTATGAGTTGTTGGTAATGTAATTGATATTGCTAATAGGTGTGTGTACTGTTCCACATAAATAGCAACTAACATAATATAATATGTAGTCACAAATTACAGTGAAACCTTACATGGTAACTGGTTGGTAAGAAAATAACTGGTTATTAGATGCTGGTAACAAGTGTATACACTGTTCCACATAATAAGTATTATTTAACTCGGGATTGTATTTGTAGATTACAGGAGATATTGGTTATACTAATGGGTTGTTGCTAACTTGTTGTCAATATATAATAATATTATCAATTATATAGTAATATTGACATTACTAATAAGTGTATGTACTGTTCCACATCCCCGAGATTATTCTCACATGGGATCAAAGTGAACATATCAATCTATCTATCAACAAAAACTAAAAAAAAAAAAAATTACTAATGATATATATCTCACTATGAAATAAGAACTTCCTACTTCTAATTAAATTTCCTATGACTAGCTTATTCCAATGGTATTTCATTAATGCATATTCTAATCCATACATGCACCAGTTCCATATATAGTTAAAGGAGCTCTAGGCTAACATCACATGAAGGAGGAATGGATTATACCAGTAAACTGTGATAGTTAAGAAAATAGAGAAAAACATAGAAATATGGCAAAAAAATTATGTTTCAGAAAGTGTTGAGTAAACTCACTGAAGAGTGTAGACATGGCTCAGAACAAGATATCATAACCGTTTATCAGTAAACAGGCAGGAGATTTTACCCTATTTTTACATGAATTGTTCTTGTTGGATCTAATTTCTTTTTGTAAGTTGACACTTATGCAAAATTATCTCTCTTTCCTGGTTCTAATTTCTGGACATTAAAATCAGTTTGTTATTTGCATTTCTCAATATTCCTGCTAATACCACCTTTTCAAAAATGAATGCTTCCCTCAACAATGTGTTCACTCAATACAAACAATCGACTCATGTCCTATTTGTTTTGGATGAGCAATAGGCTATTTGACAGTACTGAAAATATATTATAAATTATAGTCACTCTTGTAGATTAATGCTTCAAGAACCTAATTTTTTGAATTTTGAAAAGAAAAGTGGATTATTTTTAATAAAAAAAAAGTGAAATGAAAATTAAATTTTTCTTACCTCTGGTCACATGGCCGAAAATTCACTAGGATTGGTGGTCACTTTAGTGATGTCATATGTCTGTAAATGCTATGGCTGTCACTGGAGCATTTCCTGTTATCCTAGTTTTCAACTATTGTTATTGTTTGTTGCTGGTTATTTCTTGCTATTATTGAAATTTCATTTTGAATACAAAATCAAGAACAATTTGTAAAAGCCTACATTGGAAAAATATTGAAAATAGATGCCTTATTTGTGGGACTAGCTATAGAAACAACCCCTGACTTTTATTCTGCGGAGCTGAAAAATGTAACAGCTTAAATTGTGAATCATTTATATTTTAATTGAAAGTTAGAGATTATCAGAAATCTTTTACAAGAATGACTAAAATTATAAATTGAATTAGTTGCTTTAGGAGATATTTATGAGAATAATGCAAGCTATAAGGACAGCATAACATTTTTTTTTAATAACTTTACACCTCATCCACCATCGAGGTCATTAGAGGCGGGATGGGACTGGGAACAAAGAATTTGTAGTGATTCAGCCATGGCCTTTTTGAAGGAAGCATCTTGGTATTTACCTGGAGTGATTTCTGAAAACCATGGAAAATCCATATCTGGATGCCCAGACAGGGATTCGAACTGGTATCCTCCCAAATGTGAGGCCAGAGGGTTAACCGTTCACCCACCATGCTCGGTCAAAACAATTAAATAACTGGATGTTATAGGCCATTTTTTATTAATTGCAGATAAAAGATTATAAATAAATGATATTTTTCTTTTGTCAATAAAACTAAATTTGTTTATTTATTTAATTGCTGCATTTCACTTCATCTCACATGAAGAAACTGTGACGTTTAACATAGAGAGAAGCAACTAAGAAATAGTGTCTGGGCAGATGTGTGGTTGAAGAGTGCCAATGGAATTGATAATGTCCTACGTTCAAACTTTGGCTAGGATAATATTTTTTGTGTACATTTTTGTTTGCTGTTTCTTTTTTTTTTTTTTTTTTGCTGCAGAATCATATTTTTATTTGAAGAGTTCATAAATTTTTGGTTGATAAGCATCATGCAAGCATTTGAAACATAAATTGCTGCCATACAAGAAATCTTTTATGAAAAGGTATTAGTCCTCTTTTAGTTTTTAAACATACATTATCATGCAAAACATACAGGTGCACGGCAGTTAATAATGGAATTTATTTTAGAAGTGAGATCATTTCTAGAAATTTCATGCTAATCTTGCAACAGTTCCAGACTGCTTTGTGTCCCTTTTGTTGGAATTTTTACATGTTGATACAACTGCAGGTTACCTTCCTGATATAAATGCGTTTATTTATGTGGTATTTACTTTTAATGTGCACGTAATTTTCATTTTTTTAACTGTTTTTTGGTGTGCTAGTAACGTCCAATTTCCTTTTTGAAGTCATCTTTGGTTATGTTTCAAATGGTTGTAATTTGCTTGTTATCCAAAAAGTTGGGAAGTCTTCAGGAAAAAAAACCTAAATTAATGTTTTGCTGGATTTTCGGGGAAAAAAATGAATATTCAATGCAACCAACAGCACCTAGTATCCAAATAAAATGACACCTGAAAACAAATGAACCCTAACCTTATTGATACTCGCCTTAAACAACATATTACATTTAGCTCTAAAAAATTGCAGTGTTAATGAGTTTCACATGAAATGGTAAGTGACTTTGTTTCAACATCAAATTGAAGTTGTTACATTTCTAAGATCCACAAAATAAAACTCAGTGGTTGTTCCTATAGCTAGCCCCACAAATAATTAGTCTGTTTTCGATATTTTCAGCTGTAGGCTTTTGCAAATTGTTCTCGTATAAAAAATGAACTTTCATTAATAACAAGAAATAACCAGCAACAAACAATAAAAATAGTTGTAAACTTGGATAATAGGAAACACTCCATTAGCAGCTGCAGCATTTACACACATGTGACGTCAGGAGTGTCATTGGCCCACGCCGGGTAGCGGGCTTTAAAAAACTTTAAATTTTAACTTTGATTTTCATGCAAAATAAGCACTTTAGTCAAAGAATAAATAGTAGCCGGTGAGTAACGTGTACCAATAAACAATTTAAAACCATTTTAAAAAAGTATACAAATAGCATATTCTGGTTTAATTTTTCCATATTTACTGGAACATATCCAAACGTTTGGAAGTTGGCCTTAATCAAGCCATTACCAAAGAAAACCGCTCCTGTCAAACCATCAGATTATCAACCAATAAGTCTATTACCTACCATTACAAAGGCTCTCGAATACATAGTTTATGACCAAACCACTAAGCACCTTAACACACACAACAAACTGGATAATTTTCAGTCCAGTTTCCAGAATAACTACAGTACGGTGACTGCACTCATAAAGGTAACAGATGACGTAAGACTTGCTATGGACAGATGAAAAATAATGATAGTGATAATTCTTGATTTTAGCAAGGCATTTGACACCGCCAGCCTTGACATTCTCCTTTCTAAACAGAGAGGGTTAAATTTTTCCAGTGGCACTGTTGACTGGTTTGAATCATATTTGAGGAACCATCAGCATTGTGTTACGGATGTCAATTGAAACAGATCGCCATGGGAGACGGCAAAAAGTGGCATCTCCAGCAAAGAGACGTGGATTAAAAATAAATCCCTCCAAATCTCAGGCTTTTGTTATTGCTAGTCCAAAACTGATAGGCAGCAACTTCACATCAAATATCCCAAAAATAAAGCTTCAGTGAACAGAGTTAAACTTTAGCAATTCTGTAAAAGATCTGGGAGTCCTAGTAGATAGTAATTTAAACTGGTCTTATAATACTGTTTCAGTATGTTGCAAAGCTTTCTCTTCTATTCACGCTCTATATAAATCTCAGAAATTCTTCCCCACTCGTATGAAAAGCAATTGGTACATACCCTTGTGCTTCCTCATCTTGATTACTGTGACGTTGTTCAGCAAATTTTGAGTTCAGCAGATATAAGGAAACTTGAACTTGTTATGAACTCTTGCATAAGGTTTATCTGTGACCTACAACTTTATGAACATGTCTCACCATTATATGATCGCTTACAGTGGTTGCATGTTTGCAATTGACGACGATTTCACACTCTATGTCTCCTTCACCGCCTCATACATCTGAAAACTCCTGCCTACATTTGTTCCAACATCTCATACCTAGGACTTTCCCATAATATTAAAACCAGATCTCTGAACTCAAACATACTAACCATCTATGCCCATAGCTCGGAAACCCTAGCCAACTCCTTCTTCATTTCATCTGCCAGATTGTGGAATGATCTTCCCCTGAAAATTAGAACTACCCAAAAGATTGGCCCATTTAAAATTCTTTTGAGAAAGCATTACTTATTCGGCACTAGCTAAACGATCTCTTCTTTCATGCATAACTTATTTTTAGATTTGAATTATATTGATTTATACTGTGTCCACCTATTTATGCTGCCTTCCCTATTATTAGTTTGTGTTTTGTTTCTTCATCCTACTAGTATTGAGTTTGTGCCGTTTACCTCTTTAACTTTCATTAGCATTAGTTTATACCATTAAATGATTGACTAGTTAAACATTAATAATATTAAGATTTTAGTTAGTATTTTACTTATAAATATTATTAAGTTTTTTATTAGTATTAATCTTGAACTTAATTTAGGCCAAATGTTAAACAAGTGTTTTATACTGTTAGTTTGCATAAGGTGTAAATTATTTATTATAAACACCTGGTATGATCTAAGAGAGGGCTTGACAGCCCTAATCTTGCCAGGCTAAATAAACTTTTAAATAAAATAAATATAAATACACTCCTGGAAATTGAAATAAGAACACAGTGAATTCATTGTCCCAGGAATGGGAAACTTTATATACACATTCCTGGGGTCAGATACAACACATGATCACACAGACAGGACCATAGGCACATAGACACAAGCCAACAGAGCATGCACAATGTCAGCACTAGTACCGTGTATATCCTCCTTTCGCAGCAATGCAGGCTGCAATTCTCCCATGCAGACGATCGTAGAGGTGCTGGATGTAGTCCTGTGGAACGGCATGCCAAGCCATTTTTACCTGGCGCCTCAGCTGGACCAGCGTTCGTGCTGGATGTGCAGACCGCGTGAGACGACATTTCATCCAGTCCCAAACATGCTCAATGGGGGACAGATCCGGAGATCTCGCTGGCCAGTGTAGTTGACTTACACCTTCTAGAGCACGTTGGGTGGCACGGGATACATGTGGACGTGCATTGTCCTGTTGGAACAGCATGTTCCCTTGCCGGTCTAGGAATGGTAGAACGATGGGTTCGATGACGGTTTGAATGTACCGTGCACTGTTCAGTGTCCCCTCGACGATCACCAGATGTGTACCGCCAGTGTAGGAGATCACTCCCCACACCATGATGCCGGGTGTTGGCCCTGTGTGCCCTGGTCGTATGCAGTCCTGATTGTGGCGCTCACCTGCACGGTGCCAAACATGCATACGAACATCACTGGCACCAAGGCAGAAGCGACTCTCATCACTGAAGACGACACATTTCCATTCGTCCCTCCATACACGCCTGTTGCGACACCACTGGAGGCGGGCTGCACGATGTTGGGACGTGAGCGGAAGATGACCTAACGGTGCGCGGGACCGTAGCCCAGCTTCATGGTGATGGTTGCAAATGGTCCTCTCTGATACCCCAGGAGCAACAGTGTCCCTAATTAGCTGGGAAGTGGCAGTGCGGTCCCCTACGGCACTGCATAGGATGCGACAGTCTTGGCGTGCGTCTGTGCGTCGCTGCTGTCCGGACCCAGGTCGACGGGCACGTGCACCTTCCGCCGACCACTGGCAACAACATCAATGTACTGTGGAGACCTCGCGCCCCACATGTTGAGCAATTCGGCGGTACGTCCACCCGGCCTCCCGCATGCCCACTATTCGCCCGCTCTCAACGTTCGTCAACTGCACATACGGTTCACGTACACGCTGTCGCGGCATGCTATCAGTGTTAAAGACTGAGATGGAGCTCCGTATGCCACGGCAAACTGGCTGACACTGACTGCGGCGGTGCCCAACCGCTGCGCAGCTAGCACCCTTCGACGGCCAACACTGCTGTTCCTGGTGTGTCCGCTGTGCCGTGCGTTTGATCATTGCTTGTACAGCCCTCTCGTAGTGCCCAGAGCAAGTATGGTGGGTCTTACACACCAGCGTCAATGTGTTCTTATTTCAATTTCCAGGAGTGTATATTACTGCCATCTTATGAGTAGATACCAGTGTACCAATAACTTCCAAACTAAATGTAGGAACAAAGTAAAATTTAATGTTAATATATTTTTCTCGGGTTTCCAGCCGTGTTAAGATGTCACATTTGAGGGACGTTTCGAAGGCGTCCATCTCTGCCTTCATTCTCAACCAAATGTCAATGATTAACTGTTTGTTTATTCAGCCGCTGCTACGGAAACGGTGGACGACAAAAACCAACACAACGCGATTACGTCATCCACTCTTCTGCTCGTTACCGACGCGAAACTGTTTCAGCATTTTAATAGCCGGGTTCCAGGCCGCACTGAGTTGATAACCAGTGTCCCTGTTGACTAATAAATCAGTTAATTTTATTTCTACAGCCCCTGTAATAACGCTGGCCCAAAAATCTTTGACCCGGGCTAAAATGGTTGTTTTTTCAAATTCAAAAGTGTGACCCTCTTGCACACTATGTTCGGCCACCGCAGATTTTTTTTTATCAATTTCTTCTGGACGGATTTTAACTTCAAGCCAAATCAAAATGTGAGAATGAGGCAAACCTCACTTTTGCCACTCAATCGAATACAGATAGCAATGTTTGTTACTGAAAACGGAATGTTTTACGATTAAATCAATCAATGATTTTAATTTTTGTTTCAACACACGTGCCCTGATATCATGACGATACATTAATTGTTGGCCAGGTAATAGCAAAGTTTGTATTTCCTCCCAATTTGTATTACGTGTAAATGTAATAAAAAATCTGGACTACCATGATGACGTACGAAAGTCATAGCATCTTCCTGCATATTCCGTGGACTGCCAATGTAGCTTAAAGGTAAAATAAATGCATTACCGATATCATTGGCATTTAAATTTTCATCTGAATTGCCGAGAACAGCATCTCGTAAGTGTATGTATTCCTCCGATCGTAATTTAGCCTGGTTGTATTGAATAAATCGCAAACGTTCATTTTCAATCTTAGCGTACATATCCACGACGTATTGATGGTACAGTTGACGATATCGAAGAATATAGTTATCCCGATCACGAATTATAATAACTGCAACTTCATCTACAGTTGGGGCGTGTTCTCCTGATGGTAATTTGGCAGCTTTGATGACAATTTGAAAATTGTCATTTTTTAATTGTGGCTACACTCTTTTAAACAATTGAGTAAGTTGATTATTACTTTCCAAAAACTTTTCCAATGATACCACAATTGCTCTCTCTTCTGCTTGTTCGATGAAATTATACTGGCATCGAGCTGTCACGCGTTCTCCACAACTTCCCATAAAATAGATTTGGAGAAACTTTGGGACATCATTGGGCATCGGCATCAACGACCTAATCTTATGGCACACCTGGCCGTGTATTTTGAATGTAGTTTCAAAATGACGTCCATCAGATGTGAGATCTCAAATTTTAGTTGCTCCAAAAGATGTCATCTGGAAGCAGGAATTGAATTTGCGTGTTTTGCGCACAAACAATTTCGAATCGTTTGATTCGCCAGCAAGAAGTAATTCCAAAGGTTCTGAGGGAGTGAAAACTGGTAATAATACAACTTTTCCTGATGCACAACACATGTCGGCTGCTTCATTGTGGAATTTCAACACCCGACAGTATTGAAATACTTTGTTCATTACACCAATTGCAATTTTAGAATGTGCAGAGTAATCAATGTCTGGCGCATATTCGAACGCAATATGAACAAATGATACACGTGTTAATGTACGGCTGATTTGCTGTCTCTCTCGTTTTCTTTCACTAAATGTAGCGATGTGCTGTTCCTGTGCCGCTCTTGTTCTTGATATATTCTGTCGCAGACGTTCATCGCACTGTTCTTGAGATTCTTGCATACGACGCTCTGCTGTCCTGATTCTTTGAGCTTCGTTACTTGCCGCGATTTGTTCTGCTGAATGATGAGCCCTCTCAAAACGTTTGCGTGGTGCCTCTCTGCTACATGCATTGTTGAGGTTAGATTTTTTTGGCGGCATTTCACTGAAATTTATAATTGCAACAATAAAAATAGTTTAATTACAACAAAAAGTGCATTTCTAAAAGCCTTAAAATAAGACAGTGCTGAAACCAGAATGCCTCTATGCAAGCAAATGCCTGAGATTAAATAATAATAATTATAATCCTGTGTGTTCGTAATGACCTGATGATAGGGCTTCTGTCAGCTGCACATTCCACCCCTGTCACCGCCACTTTAACCTAACCCGACAACTCTGCAGTGTACAGGAGACCTACAGTTTTACATTTAATCCCGACCATGGAAGTGTTCTGGCATACTTCACATTACACAGCAAGCTTTCCCAGAGGTGAAAATCAGGTTAAATGCCTATGAAAATCACGGCCGAGACAAGGATTTGAACCGGGGACCTATCGATCGCCAGTCAGACGCCTTAACCACTGAGCCACCAGACCTCTCGTTATTAAATTAGAAATTAGATAAGCCTGGAGTATTGGAATGGAAAAATATAAGGAAAATTTTGGGTCCATTTAAAAATACAGTAGAATGGAAGATAAAAACAAATGAGGAAATGTATCATAACATTGAAAAATAACGGAATCAGTCAGAAAAAAGTAGAATCATATTTTTTCGACACATCTATCGCATGGATGACACCAGGCTAACAAAAAGATATTAAAATATTTTTTTGGGATTCAAGAGGTTAAGAAAGATTTGAAAGGAAATAATATCAGCAAACAGTATGGAAAGAAAATATTTTCGAAAGCAGATTTAGAATATGGCAGGATTCCAAGGTAGAGAGGAGAAGAAAACTGGAGCAAAACGGTCTGAAGAGAGAAAGAGAAAACACAGTGCAATAATGAAGAATTACTGGAGAGGAAGAAAGAAAAAAACAACAGAGGTAGAACTGAAATGAACACTTGTTCCCTAGCTGGCCATATCGAAATGAAGAAGAATGAGAAGCAAGCAACAAATACTTACACGTTTTTGAATTTATCATAATGTTTTCTTCAATGTTATATTCATGTGTGTAATTATTTTGTCGTTAAATATAATAACATACAAATGATACACAATACAATACACAGCACAATTATAAATATGATACTACACGAAAAATTCACGAAACTGGGTTATGTCATACAAAAACACATATTACGTGGAGTAGACTGTAACATAAATAAATCGAAACACAACACCATCTTCTGGATGGTTACCCAACCTAGATAACCAAGTGTTGTATCGATAAATTAATACATCGCCATCTGTTAGAAACGTATGGAATATAATCATAATTTCGTGCGGTAATGACCTGGTGACGGGGTTTCTATTGGTTGCTCATTCGAACCCTGTGCCGGAGGTGAAGGCTGAGTTAAGTGCGTATAAAAATACCCGCCGGAACAGGGATTCCAACCAGAGACATTTGCATTTCCAGTTAGACGCCTTAATCACTGAGCCACCAGAACGCTCAAACTTATGGCACTTACAAATAATTACAAACCATTGTCCTATGACAAACATTGAATGACCATTTCATTAGCAATAATAAATATTAAGGTCAATAATCGAGATAAAAACTATCCTATCTTTTAAGTTGGACCATATTACACACAGTAGGACAAATTTCATCAAAATCAGTTAAGTAGTTTCGGAGTTCATCACGGACAAACATCATGACGCGAGATTTTTATATATATAAAGATATACACAGAATGGCATATGAATGCTTTCTCATACCACCATACAGTGCAAAAATAAGAACTTTTCAAGCCAATGCTTCATATCACTGATTAAGTATTCAACAGCAGGTAATCAGTACAAAGTAGGGTGTTGAAATATAGTGGTTCTTGGGATTGGATAATACCTGAAATATTATCACTGAAGGATAGTACAAATTATCCAGAAGACAACTTAAACAATACAAAATTGGCCATCTTGACTTACATTAAAGAGGTGTCAGGAATGATTGGCGGAATACTAATTAAAGCCCAAATATAATCTATATGCTAGAGTGGCAAAAAAATCAGCTTGATCCTAAGAAGTACAAAGGATTAATTAGCTTCTTCATAAAATGGTAATATAGTATGTTTCAAAATGAATATTAAGATTTTGAGGCATTGTAGAAATTTAATTTTTTATTAAAAACGATACATCAAATGAAAGAGCAAATCAATTTTTTTTATTTTTTTTACCTTCAAGTGTTCAATGTGAGCACCATTCATCACACAGCTTGCATCCAGTCAATAAGCAAATTCTTCCAATAGCTTGATCGGAGTGTCTGGCGTAATTGGTGCAAAAACTGGTTCAATCCTGTTTCTCAAGTCTGGCAGGTCAGCTGGTAGCAGAGGTACATACACATAATCCTTAATGAGCATCCAAAGATTAAAAAAAAAATGTATGGCATCAGATTGGGTGAATGTGCGTGGAGGCCATGTGAAGCAAGCTCTGTCATCTGGCGATTGGGTACAACATCATTTAACCAATTAGTACTGAGTTATCCCAGAAGGAACACATGAAATTCTCTGGTTCATCAATGATTGAGGAAAGAGCCATTGTTGAAGTTCATCAACATAAGAAAACACTAATTGCAACTGCTTCACCAAAAAAAAGAAAGGCCCATAAAGCTTATGTATGCCAGGATATGGCACAAAAAATACATCCAATTTTGGGGGGTCTCATTACCACTGTAACACTTCGTGGGGATTTTCTGACCCCCTGATGCACACTTTATAAGTGTTCACATTTCCACTTGGCTAAATTCATCACTGAAAATGACACAACAATAAAATTTTCAACATCATGCAGTAACATTTTGTTTGCAAAGTTGTTATGTAAACGGTAGCCTATATGCATTAGAGCTTGTAACAGCTATAACTGATAAGGACGTAGAAGTAAGCATTTCTTCAAAACTCACATAGATGTCACTGGAACTGCTAATCCATGACCAGCCTTCCTAACAAAGTCCTTGGCGCTATGCATGAAAAAAATTTCTCACTTGTTCAATATCTGGAGTCTTCAAACTGATGATACAACCTATGGATGTTATTATTCACTTGGAGAATTGTAACAGAACTTAATACAGAATGCTCATTAAACTGTAACTATATATTCACACCATACAACCTGTTAAGCACAAAAAGCTATCTTTCTTGCTAGCACTTTATAGTGGAAGATAGAGGAAACACTGCATGCGAATAATGAATCTGTTTGATTTGCTCTTTCATTTGATGACAATTAATAAAAATTATGCAAATCCTCAGAACCCCAATATTTATTTCAAAACACTCTGTATTTACCAAGTAACATGTGAATGTAGAGACTTATATATAATCTAACAAAAAGGAATGTACCAATAAGGTTACAAGAATGTGTCTGGCACACCAGATTGAACCATGCCACTAAATCAACTATCATTAAATATCTGGGACAAGAGGGCCACAAAATAATGGGGGGGGGGGGAATAAAAATCCTTACTTGTATGAAGGTTTCTTAGAATGGAACCTGAGGAAGTCAATTGACATTATTTAGTTCCCAAATATTTTTAATATGAACACCAGTTACAACATTACTCAAACTTTGAAGTACATATTATATGAAAAGTAAAAATTTTACAATTTAGATTGTAGTGGAACCTCTGATGTAATATATACTACACTTCTGACTATATATGTACTGATTATTCCCATGATACATATACAAGGGTGGTCCAGAAACCAATGCACCACATTTTTTTCTGAGCCCCCAACAATGGTACAAATGCAAAACTTTAGATATGAAATCTTTGAAGTTTTCAGAATGCATGCGCAAAGTTCCTGCTTCTTCTGACAGCTATAACACCTGTCAAGAAGCAGCGTGCTAATGTGATTATTCGCGAGGACTGACACATAACGACTTGGCAGTAGGCGCAGTAGCTGTCAATCAGCAAAGGAAGTGTGGGTGTAATCGTCAGTGATCTTGATTATGCCAAAAAGTGTTCATGATGGGTTCCACGCCATCTTACGGAAGTTTGAGGACACTGGAACACATCACCAAACAGGGTTGGACAGTGTTACCCCATCCACCCTATAGCCCTGACCTATCACTCTCAGACTTTCACTTGTTTGGGCCATTGAAGAATGCCATTTGTAGGAAACATTTTGAGGATGATGAAGAGGTAATTCACACAGTGAAAAAATGACTTCATGAACAGGACAAGGAGTGGTACTGCCAGCGCATACACGCTCTTGTGTCTCGCTGGAGGAGTGCCATAGAATGGAAAGGAGATTACATGGAAAAATAGGGAGTGTAGAAGAAACATCATTCTTTCTTGTGTATAAGTTTCATTGTGTTCAATAAATAATTGTTGAAGAAAAAAAACTGTGATGCATTAGTTTCTGCCCCACCCTCATAAATGAAAAAATGGACTAGAGTGTCAGTATCTTGGTGACTAAGTGGATTAAATTTTCCATAAGATGACCCTGAAATATTAGTATTAATAAGCAAGCATGATAGCCTCTAAGGATATTTTATTAACCCAAACATTTGCTTCATGATAAAGGAGGGCAATGGAATGCCTGAAAACACTAATCCTCAAAATTACACAGTTGCAAATGGGCAAGTTAGTATATGCAAACCCACTGTCCATCCTCCCTACCCTTTCTCCAAACAATTTCTGCTACTTCTCTCACCCTCCTACTTCCCCATTTCAACATCCTCATTCCAACTCCCAATTTACTGCTCATCTCTCCCTCCTCCCACATCACATTTCATTAGTGCTTTCTTTTCCCTCTCTCAGCTACAATTTCACTCCTCCTCCCTCTTCTCCACTGTGCCCCCTCTCCCCGCACACACATGCACATGCAAATTCAGGTTTCTCCTCCACCCTACTCATTACTTAGCTTCATTCAGTATTCACTCATGTGCTGGCTCTACAACTTACAACTAGGTGAGTAGCTAACACATTAATACATGGTGCTAAGCATATCATGAATATACAGTATAACTATTAACAAAATCATGGATTCAAGATCATAGTGGATGGTTGTGAGTAGAAAACACTGATTTTTACACAACACATACCAAAGAAATTAATATGTCAAGTCAATTCTCATTTGAAAGATGGTGTGATTATCAAATTTAAGTAGATATTTTAACCAAATTAATACTTATCTCACAGGACATTGGAACGGATGTTGATGCAAACCTCGCTACAGTGTTATTGGGATTGGTACGCTTTGGCATGAGTGCGGTGAATACATTATTACTAAAGCATTTTGGTCGGCGCCCATTGATCTTTGCTAGCTGCCTTGGCATGGCTGTCAGTATGACAGCTTCTGGTGTTGCTACTATGTACATTAAAAATGGTAAGAATTATGACTAATATACAGGATTTATTTGTATAAACTAAGATTGAAGCATTTCACAGCATTGTTAAAAAAAATTGTGAAACTTCCAACTGTGTCAAAAAGTCACACTTCTTGATTGTTTCAAGGGTCCAGTCCTCTGCCCTCATTTCCAACCAAATTCTGGAAGTTTGAGAAATTTTTATTAACTTAATTATATTACTTCTCCTTGTATGTGCCCATAGGTTACTTTCTCACAAAGTTTTATTTGTATTATATTATAGGAGGGATTGTAAGATAGATATAAAAAAGGGCTTGTTAATGATAATAATTGTGATGTTTACATTATGAGATTGGTCACTCTACCCTCAATATGTAATGACTCATACCATTTCATAGTTGACTCTTGCAGATGGGTCCTTACTTAATGTTCCTAACATCATGTAATAGAACAGGCCTTATGCCTTTAGTGTAATTTATTTAATTTCACAGAACTAACAGTGTTAATATAAGCTCTCTGACGAGATGTAGTATGAGTATCGCTGACACGAGTGATGGCGCATGAATTGTATTGAAGTATTAATCTGGATTAAAAATAACGTTATTATTTACTATTTTTCCTACCTTTAATTGTACAGAAACCTGCAATCTGAGGAGACGAAGTGTCTGGAAACTTGCTTTTGTAGCGAGGAGCAAGGTTAACAATAAAATAAATAAGTTTTAAATGTGCACTGATTTCTTGTGTGTGCAACTTCAATATTATACAGACAGAAGATAAATTTTAAAATAGCTACATGGCGATACCGCGACAGGACAGTGTGTTTCGAAGTGGGATTTATTAAAAGCATAATTAACCACGGACACATACTGAAACAAAAGGTAGGAAAAGTGAATTACATAAAGTAACGATATTTAACAAGCGAGCAGCCATTACCACCGGAACGCGACAACCGAAGTGAGCCGACGATTCCCGAGGAGAGCCGATCCGCTCAGTATTATCCAGAACGGCGTATAGGTAACACCAGCAGCGAGAGCGACTCGACCGACACGGAGAACCAGCTTCATTTACGGGAGACAGCAAGGGGCGGCATTGCAGAGCGGGACGCAGTACTAGAAGCTAGCAGTTCTTCTCTTCAAAAGGAAAGTGCCTAATTTTTTACCTTTGTAAGAAACACCAACTGACATGAGAACATTTTCAAAAGAAAATTTTCATTGAGAAAAAAAAAATTAATTTTCATAAAAAAAAATTAAAATTATTTTCTTCACTAGTAAATGTCAGTTTGAGTTGATATTGAAAAAAAAACTTAGTTTCAACCTTCCTGGGAATTTTATTAATTAATAGTTGTTACCTTGTTTGCATTTCATTGCATGCAATAGCGTACACCTTGTTTAACAATAACTGTGATTAGTGTTGGAGCAGAATTTATCTGTTATTCATTTTAATTTTTTTGTTTGCTTGCTGGTTCGGTGGATATTTTTTTCTTTGCAATCAAAATATTGTGCGATTGTATTGAAAGTGTTGACAACATGGCTACAGAAGAGAGTGAAATGGTGGAGGGGATGGCAGCAATAGGAAGTGAGTCCTTGAATGACTCAGGTCCTGAGTTCATGAGGTCAGTTCGTGCTATCTTGGTACAGTTGCAATCTTTTCAAAATAGTATGAGTCAATGAATGACAACTTGAGGGCTGATTTAAAATCAGTAAGAAAGTAATTTGAAATCAGTAGAAAGTAATTTGAAATCAGTAGAAAGTAATTTGAAGGCTGAGCTTGGGGGTCGATTGCAATCACTTGAGAGTACAGTGGGGAATTTAAATACGATGCTAGGAGACAATGTCCGACAATTAGAGAATGTCAAATTAGAATTAAGACAACATAATGTTGATTGTAAGGAACAAGCTGAACGGCTAGCGGAACGGCTAACTAGGTTAGAGCATAGTGTGAGTAGGGAGACAATACTGTTACGACAGGATAATTTGAAGCCCCTTGATGACTCACAGGAGGTACCCCGAGTACCAGTAAAAGATAAGAACATTGTTTTGGTCCAGGAAGCAACCCCTATATCGCGTGATACCTTGCTTGTTAACTCTCATCCTCGTGCTCAAATTAAACGAGTTAGTGTTCAATCAATTTCAAACAATCCTTGTCCAACGACAGGTATTCATAGAAGTATTCCTACTATTTCTCTGGAGAAGAACAAGCTGGCTATATCCACAGCTATTTTCAAACCCACTTTTGTCACTAAGTTTGCAGACCAAATTCATAATTTGATGTTTCCTTTCGGTACAGACCCCGTTTTCCCCTCTCACCACATTACTAAAGCATTGGCGAATGATATTACCATTGGTTGCGAACTTTTGGTGCATGTTGAACATTTCCGCAGTACTAGCTCAGATGGTCATACTGCAGTTTTTTCAATGAATCTAATGAATGGTTTCATTCTCCAACATTCACTTGAGCCTTTTGAAAAGTGTAATGCCACAATGCAAAGCAGGAAACGTAGGAAGAAAAGAAAGGTTAAGAGGGAAGAACCAGGAGTACATGTTAAGAAAAAAGAAATAAATCTATTCTGGTCCAAAAGTAAACTGGACTTGTTTGATGAGGGCATCAACATACTTAAATTCAAATACAAACATTCTTCCTTTTAGCATAAGGGATTCGCATTATTCATGTACTACATTTTAGTTGTATTTTAAGGAACCTATGTGTGGGACAAAGTGAGTTTCACAGAATTGAAGTTTGAAATGTATCTTCAATATAATGGTTTTGTACATACTTTGGTTCTTTCTTAAGTCTTGTTTCTTGTAAGTTTGTTTAGTTTTAATATTTCTCCGTAGGCTTTTTCTTTGTTTAAGATAAATCACAAGGATACTTGGTGTAGACAGGGTAGATTAGGCAATAAATGTTTTGAGTTGCATTAAGCAACGGATATCGAGAATCAGTATTACTAGATCATGTAGGGGTATGAATATTGTGTGGGACAGTATGGGTTTTAAAATACCGAGATTGAGAATGGTCTTCAACTTACTTGTTCATAAGTATTCCACAGAACTAGCAGGTGCTGGTCTTTCCGTAAGAATAGGTGGATCATGAACTAATATGTACACTTTGCACTGTGATATTTAAGATTTAGGGAATAATCTTCGAATTATATTTTCAGGTTCAGAAAGAACGCTGTTGTCTTAGTGTTTTCAATGTGGTTTCTCTAAAACCTTATAAAAGTGTCGAATTGAATGGGAGTGCGGGGTCAAGCACTGATTGAAAGTGCATTTGTATGCAGACAAATCCTCCACGTTTCTCACTTTTCTGAGGCCATTAGAGTCCAAAAGGAGGTATTTTGTTTTAACTTACGATTCGACATAGGCAAAGATAATAGGACCAATTGGAAGAAAATAATAACAATAACTCATGTCATGTGTTTCGTAGGTGAAGTGTTAACCGTTGTAGCCCTGTGGCAAGGTGTGCATTTGGGTTTTGGGGTGACAATGAAAAGAAAAAAAAAGACTATGAAGATCAATATCAACCTTTGTTCAAAGAGTGGTATTTGATTGTCTTCTTCTTTGTTTTGTTTTTTGTTTGTTTTAATGTTCCATTGTATTTCTTTCTCCATTTGTATGTGACTTCAAGGTTTGTGCAATAATGTTAAAAATTGTTGTTATTAACATAAGAGTAGTCGAGCGGCTGCCAGACAAAACTTTTGTATTTCATGAGTCATTTAATATTGTCTGATATGTATAATCATGTCAATCTTAGTTTAAGGGTACCTGGCGACGGAAGTCGGGGCTTTGTCAATGCCAACTTCCGCCTGGTTCCATCGGTGGGAGTGTAATAGAACAGGCATAATGCCTTTTAGTGTAATTTATTTAATTTCACAGAACTAACAGTGTTAATATAAGCTCTCTGACGAGGCAGTAGTATGAGTATCGCTGACACGAGTGATGGCGCATGAATTGTATTAATCTGGATTAAAAATAACGTTATTATTTACTATTTTTCCTACCTTTAATTGTACAGAAACCTGCAATCTGAGGAGACGAAGTATCTGGAAACTTGCTTTTGTAGCGAGGAGCAAGTTAACGATAAAATAAATAAGTTTTAAATGTGCACTGATTTCTTGTGTGTGCAACTTCAATATTATACAGACAAGAAGATAAATTTTAAAATAGCTACAATCAGTCTGCCATTTGTTCTAACTTCATGAGTATTGTGGATAAATTTGCAGTTGAGTTCATACATATAACAAACAACTCAATAACTGCAGATCTCAACTACCTAAATATAATGTGACATTTAACAAAAAGTGTTCTACACTTTATGGATTCCCATTAAATTAAACTCCAAATATTATGTGTGTTACTATTAATTGTTGATTTAAATGATCCCTCTAATCTTAGCCCTACCAGGGAGCAGGACTAAAATTTTTATTAAACCTACTTTATTTTCTTTCTGTGCAAGAACATATAATGTTTTTTGTAAGATCTTCGACTTCCATTCCCAACTAAAATTGGCATGGGAATCAAATTACACTAAAGTAGCAAAGAGAGTAGTCTGGTGGCTCAGTGGTTAAGGCATCTGACTGGAGACTGGAAGGTCCCTGGTTCAAATCCCTGTTTGGCATGTCAGAACCTTTCTATTCCTTCAATGTCAAAATGTTGTTAGAATACTTATTTTGTTATAGTAGCGGAATCACCGTTTTCAAAAAATGCTTCTACAGTAAAATCTCAATACGCCTCAACCAATGCAAAATGGCTAAATTCCTAACACTGTTTTATTCAATGATGTGTGTTTCAACACACGACCAACAAACATGTCACTGTGGCACAAAATTTAAATTGTTTAATTGGTTCTTTCTAACCATGTATTACATATTTTATTCATCTATATTTACTCCTTTGACAGTCCTGCATCCAACATTGGTTGAAGATTGGTTTAATTTCTTAACCCTCATCTGAATTTTCATTGCCTTAAACCATTTTCTTGTTTGTTGTTGTTATCAGTATTGATGCAACTATAATCACAATTTCTTCAGAAGGTTATTTAAATGTGAATATTTATATCAACTTGTTTACGGCTTCATTTTCTTTAAATTTTTCAGCATTGCTTCAAACCATTCAATGAACTTCCTTCCCTTTGTTAAATACTTGAGTCAACCCAATCATTCCCATACTTTTTTCCTCTTGTAGAAGGATAGCTGCTATTGACTATTTTACAACTTGTAGCATCAGTGTATTGTTTTCCTACCTGAAGTGAGGTCTGCATTTTCAAAATGTGCAACGCTTATATGCTTTATTTTTCATTGCTATCTGTATGCTGCATGGATAGGTTCAACCACTAAGGTTATGGAGCAGACAATACTACTGGATTGGCAGTAACAGGTGTTGGTTGATAGAAATAACCTGGCCATCACTGGCTTTAGAGGGATGAGTTCATTTACGAGGTTAATGATTCCTCAGTGGATGAAATGACACTATAATATATCAGCTAGAGTCTGAACTATAAGCTGAGTGTGCGTATCAACAGCATCTGATTACCATGTTTGGGGCAGCTGAATTTGAAAGCAAGACCTAAGGTGTATATCCACTATGCTGTTACTTGTAGAAAGATCCACAAATACAAGCAAATCACCTACAACTAAAAAATTTTCAGCCTAGAAGGCTGTTAGGCTCACACTATTGACAAGTAATATGTCAGCATCTTACCAGTGTAAGAATAGACAAATGCTTTCAATGCTGTAAAGAAGCCTCTGAAATTCAGATCAACACCATATGTCTATCTGCAATGAACTCTGCAAGCTTATGCTCTCAAATAACTGTAATTATCTGTTTTTTTTCAGATTCTAATACGTAAATAAAGCTTCAAAATTATTTAGCAGTCCTTTTTCTTTAATACAACTGGAAGATGAGGATTACAAAGCCACTGTTGTTATGAAATTCCTGATTAAGTGTCTTTATAACTCATAAAAACCAAAGATGTGTCAAACGAGTTCCTCTTGCAGATAACAATTTTCTTTTGAAATTTCATGTTTGTACCATTGTTTTGATGTTAACTGGGCTGCAGAGCATGCTGACAGCATGGTCATTGGTACTCAATGTCAATATTTTTTCAACATTTGTTTTTAACTTTTAGTATAAATGTACAGTTTTGCCAATTCTTTATCCAATTTATATATGTTAGACTGTTCATTATAACACCAGAGATGTGTGGAGGAAATCATTCATCTTGAGCCAGATCAATCTTAACCACCTGTCCACCCCCCTTGATCATTCCCTAATTAAAGTGATTCAAAGTACATTTGTCATATGTGGGAGAAATTCCGTGTTTTTATATTTACAGTAAATTATATTCAAAACAGGTTGCCAACTGAAAGGTCTTTAAGCACAGAAAAGAATAATTTCATTACTTGCAATGTCAGGTATATGATTTAAACAGTTCTGAATTGAATAATTCAAAAAAATACCACCCCAAAAGAGGCTAACTTAGTTTATATTTTTAAAATGGCATCACTTTGATATTCAATATATTTTCTTTCTTTTTACAGGTGGAGGCATATCCTGGCTTCCTGTGGTGTGTGTGCTTGCATATGTATGTACGAGTATGTTGGGACTGCTGAGTATTCCATGGACTATGACAGCAGAACTTTTCCCAACTGATATAAGAGGCATTGCACATGGTATAGTTATATCGTTTGCCCATATTGTAATGTTTGCCTCAATTCAGTGCTACTTTGGCATGTTAGATTTCTTTGGAGGGGCACACGTACTACAGTGGTTTTTTGCTGTTGTTTCACTCATAGGTATTTTACATGTGTGGACTTTTCTTCCTGAAACACATGGTGTTAAACTAATAGACATTGAAAATTACTTTAAAGACAACATATTTTATTTTCGATATCAAAGGAGAAAAGCAATTAATCTAAGAAGTGATAAACCATAGTTAATTTAAAAAATATTTTTGTGTCCATATTATTAATTAATAAAATATTTATACCCTGTTTCAAAAAGGATTTGAACAGAAAGAAAGTAACCAAAAATTTCCTAATGAAAATGGATAGCCCCTCAATAAACACATGTCAGTTACCAAGTAACATGCATATATAAAGTTACATTTTTCGATTGGGGCTTATACGTGGCAATGTACTTAGTTCATGACTCTTTCTGGGATGTCTTCACATTGATTATGATTAGCTAGAAAGAATGTGGTGATAGGAATAACTGGACTTTGGCACATACAGGATCAGTGTTGCCTAGGATGTCAAACCTGCAAAATTCAAAGGGTTTATTGTTTTTTAATTGTACACTATTTGTCCATATCATGAAGCATGTATTGAAACTGTTAGGTCACGTGAATTGTCATTTTATTGCTTGAAACAATCTCCCTGTGAATAATAATATTTTCTTTACATCATACTGACATCACGAAAGTCATTTAGCTGCCCTGAGCAGTGGCGTAGCTAGGTTAACAAGGGCCCCATTGCAAAAAAATATTTTGGGCCCTTAGGCCAAATGGGTGACTTTTTTTAAGCTCTACCAAGTCTTGTGAGGTTTGCTGCCAGTGGCTCCCTGAACTAAGCTTGGGGGCCCATGAGCTGCACCTGGGGGCTCCCTGAGCATGGAGACCCCAGCGCACGGCACCACCTAGCCCTCCGATAGCTATGCCTGTGGCCCTGAGTACTACCATATATCTGAAAATTGTGTAGGCTTCGTGCAAAAGTTTATTATGTTATTCTATTTGTGAAATGTGCAATTCTGAGAAGGAAAGTGGAGACTATCCCAGTAGTTACCTAGGGGAATACAGAAACATGCTTAAAACCACGAAATGCCAGGACCAAAATTAGAATCCAAAAACAAATTTTTCCAACCCATCTCCACTGTAATGAAAACTGATCAAGATGAACTGGAACTGATATGATGTAGATGAAATAAACAGCAATACAAGAACGTAGAAAGATGTAGCTGCAAAAAAAAAAAAAAATGTGAAGAAGTAGAGGGAAGAAGAAGAAGGTGCTCATCCCACTTCAATATTGTGCTGATCCGAATCGGGCACATGTCAGAATTACTTTGACCTCCAGTAACTACTGTTGATTTGATTATTAAAATATTATAATATGCAACTGAAGGATTTTTTTTCAGAATGTGAATGATAGGCTGAGTAATTTGATAGGGATGATATCTACTATTATTATTGAAACTTATAAATTTGAGGCATTTACATGCATATTACATAAAAAGAATTCTTGCCTGCCAGTCAAACTGTTTGTAAAGCCCAGATAGCAAGTATCTGTTGTGTGAAAGCTTTGAGTCCAGAGGCTATGACCTTGCGCAAACAATGCAGAGAAGACAGGGTAAAAGAACATGTAACTAGTTTTGAATAGCATTTATACAGATTCACTTAAGAAACCATTTTCCACAATTCCCTAAGTGGCTCAGTAAATTAACATATGGTCCAGTGATCACCACAGTTTTAATAATCATGATGTTTTCCCTACATCACATCAAGTTTCTACGAAATGGACTGGCCAGTTACAGTGTACTGCTGGATAGCATGTAATCACAAGTTTGGATTAGTCTATAGTGAGCATCTGTAATTAACAGTTCACTAATATTCTAAAAATTGTATTTTTTATACATCTTGTATCAGGGTGGGAAGGCTAAATATGAGGTAGTCTTTGGTTTGACTATTACCATTGTAACAGTATGAAATTCTATGAGAGAGGAGAGAGGGAGAATTGTCCTTGCTGCTTGAGGATGCCTTTGAAGATTGTTCAATGTGTTGCCAGACACCTACAAGAGAAGATCATCATTTTCAATAGTGCACTTCAATATTTTGCAATCTTTTTGCAAAGTTCTGATGGTTCAAGGCTTCAACTATCAGCTATGTTTTAAGTCAAGCTGATAAATACTTTCAACAGTTCATGCTTATTATGTTTAACTAGACTTTGTAACTAATTTTAGCATTTTTACCTAAGCATCAAACTGATGTTGATGTGATGAAACCTTGTTGTGAATTCATCCACATATGATTACTGATGCCTAAGTTGATGTGAAACCATCTTGAAGCAATAACATTATCATTATAGCTCACATAAAAAAAAAATCCCTGCAAGGAAGTTTTTTTTCTGAATTACCTAGTAACATCCAAGTGTTGACTCATGTTGATGAATTGTGACCCTCATTAAGTGCTTGGAAACTAATTAACTTAGTGTTGTGTTTGAGAATCTCTTGTTCAGAAATGTACATTGAACTCAAGAAGCCTTTTCCATTCATGTTCAAGAAATTGTTTTCTCATGTTCTCATTTCTTATTGAGCTGATAATATATTTATCATAACAGTTCTGTTCATATGATGGTGCCCAATTAACTAAAATTAATGTTGGGACCATAATATAAAATTTTGATTGTTTAATAAATTCACTACTGAATGCATTTCTTAGTCATTAAAAGTAATTAATTTATGCATATTATTTGCACATCCCATTGTAAGCATCTTAGAATTTTAGCAAATTCTAGCCTCTCACCTTTAGGTATTAGGAGGAAAGCTCACTCTTTAGTAAAAGATAGTTTCATTTCGTGTACAGGTTATGAGAGCGAAGCTTTATATAGCATGAAGATACTGTAACCAACCAAACTGAACAAACCATTTTAGGAACTGTAAAAGTACTCAAAAGTAAATAAAAGCCCTAAAGTAAACCTTCTATAACAGAAAGAAAACATTAGTTTGGGAGGAAATAGGTTAAATCACTCAAGTTCAGTTTCAAGTAATAAATTTTGTTATAAGTTAACTTCACAGTTTCTAAGCCAATTTGAGTGCAGAAAAGACTTGCAGTAGTTGCTAAATGCCGGATATAAACTTTGTATAATAATAAATAAACTTTAAATCAACCGAAAATTAAATAATCATTAATAATACAACTTTGGAATTATGAGCTTCTACTTTGGAAGTATTTTGTCATTTTAAACCGATTTACGAGCAAAAAAGTAATTCCCCAGGGTAGAAAAATAGTTCACTCCTACGCTAAGATCTTTTAAACCAGATGCTTAAAGTTAATCACTAAATATCCATTATTTCACTATTAAGAAAGTAGAAACACTGTCACACTTAAAGTTTCGTATAATTGTTTAGTTACGGAGATATTTCCGGCCTAAATTTCCTAGGTGTTAGCAGAAAGTTGCGTTTTGGCTCTGACGTCAGCGAGGGTATATAATATGACGCCATGTTGAAGCGACATCTTTTCGGGTCTGGAAGCTGTGCTAGCATGACGTGCTAGGTGCGTGTGCGCTGGTGAGGTTGGTAGCTCAAGTTTTGGGTTGGTACTACCGGGTCGGCCATCATGGAACTTTGGCTTTTGGGGCGCGGCATTTGTTTTTCAACATGAACTTGTGATCTTCATCAGGGGTCGGTCGGTCTTAACTTCTCTCCACAATCTGCAAGACTTTGGAACGATTGTTCGATTTGCCTAATCAACTGTAAGAATGCTGTTTTGAACTTTTCATTTAAATAAACTCGAAGAATTTTGGGAAAGTGAACTGTTTTATTTCCGTAGCTGTTGAATAACCCTTTTCAATGTTTGAGGTCATCAAATATTGTGGCGACCTGTAGCGTCCTAGTTGAATATCCAGGCAACATGGTCAAAGCAAATTAATAGATTCAGTAAATTTTCATCGAACAGTGAGGTGCTATCAAGAGTTTAAGTTAAGGCACTTAGGCGATACTCAACCCCGGTATCGGTCTATGTCCTTACACCATCCAATTCCCAATAAATCACACATGATTAATATTATTTCAACAGGACAAGTAGAAATAACACAATACAGAACCTTGAGTGATTAGCAGAAGTAGTACTCCACATTCTGTTCCTTGGGAGGAGGTGACATTGTCATCCACATGCTCCAGCTGCTTTTCCTCATTGGTATTAACTTGACAGCAGGCTGAAGAAGTTTGGGGATCATTTTGGACAATCAACTTCAAAGATAAATTCTTGGTTTCAGTGGAGAATGAGCCTGGTCATCAAGGCCATTCTACTGACTGAGCTGTGAAGATCATCAAAGAAGTAGGGATGATAATTGTTACACTTCTTTACTTATTGCTTTACGCATTGTCAACATCTAGGTCATGAGAGGGGGATGGGACTGGGGACAAGGAATGAGAAGGAAATTGGCCATGGCCTTTTGAAGGAAGCATTGCAGCATTCTCCTGGAGTGATCTATGGAAACCATGGAAAACCCATATCTCGATGCCAGGAAGGGTATTTGAACCGGCATTCTCTCAAATACATGGCCAGAGCATTAACCACCATGCTCAGTTTAATTGTTACAGCCAATGTAGATGTGTCAAATAGCAAATTAAAAGAGAAACCTCTTCCAGGCACACAACAGAAAACTATCAGTTCGAAGGACTGTACAAAGAAACTGTATAGTAGGGAACGACTATAAAATGGTACCAAAGGGGTTCTGTTTAAAGTACAGAATGCGAAAAGTCATTTGCATTTGTTTCATTTCCCTCAGAATTGTAAGAATCTTTAGTAGGAAATGGAATTAACTATAATATTACACAGAAAAAGTCATGGGTAAGTGATATTAAATAAGGATCGATTTGGGTTTGTGAATCGAATTCAAAAGAATATTTCCTGTTACACTTCTATTTTGTGAACGTTACAGCACCAAGAAGGATATACATGATTACAATGAAATTTATTCTATAGATTAGGGACATGAAAAGATACAAATGATTAAAAGTACAGAACTTTGACCTTAATAATTCAGTAAAGTGTGAAACCATCAGATGGTGCAATCAGAGCATTTAGACATTGTGACATGGAATTAAAGAGGGCTTGGCTATGCTGTTGTGAAAACACGCAGCCACACAGTTTTTAGGCATGTCCACAGAGCCATCGATAGTGGTTGCAGGAGTACCAGAATGAATAATTTACAGACCAACAGTATCCTAAATGGGAGACATGTCAGGCGATAGTCCAGGCCACGGAACGAGAAGAAGAAGGGTTATACATTACCTGGTCACATATAGCAGGGTATTATCCAGTTGAAATATGTCATGTGGTGCCTTTCCCAGGAGTGGCAGTGTTTCAGGCTATGAAACCTCCCTCATCTAGCGGTTACTGTTCAGATTGCCATCAGTATATAAAAGACAAAATTGCATATAATACCTAATGCCAACCAAACAATCACACTTGGTGTTTGTCTGTTATGCTGCTCAACAATGCAGTCTGCCTGTTTGCGTTCACCTCAATAGTGTTTAAAATGTACATAGCCATCACTGTAGGATAAGCTGAAGTGAAAACACTTCATTTTGCCACTAAGCATGCTAGTGATGGCGTTCTCGTACCCATTGCAGTCTGAGGTGTGGGTGGGTTTCTGGTCAATGGAAGCCAACTCAATGGCATGTATGCCACCAGTCTATCCCCCAGCAGATAGCACCAAATTGTCCGATGCAGACATCTCCACACTCATTGCATTTTTCCAACGTCGAGCCAACACTGTGGATGAATATTTTCCATCGATAATGGCCATGCAGACAAGATGGCATACATCCCATACTGTATCACATTGTTTGTAGATTGGAATGTATGATTAGACCACAAGAGTGATAAAATATTACCAAGTGAGGGAAAATATTGTTTTGTCATGTGACATAAAAGAGCCCAACAAGACTGAAAAAGCCAAATCTTTCGCTATTTTATGGAAAGGAAAACCATGAGGGCTTGAGTAGTGCCAAATGAGCGTTTCTCTCTCGTGTCCCCCCCCCCCCCTGGGAACTAGAAACTCTCAATTGTTCACAGATTTTAATGACTGCTGATTGATGATTTCGACCTTTGCGCCATTCATAATTTACGAGGGATATATTACTCTATTTGTTTTGCCCACCCATCCAATCCTACCTGAGATCATTACCATAATGAATACGTTAATGGGTTATGATTAAAATTTATAACATCCGCCAGTCACACATCAGCCACTTATCGGTTTTTTTAATTCTGCACGCCTTGCACACATGCATAAATCTTATTTAGTGCTTTTAAGATAACCTTTAGTCACTTGACCATATTTATTCCAGGGTGTATAGGAGGGATCTCATATTATTGCACATGATTCTCCTCCCCCCCCCCCCCCCCCCCATGCCATATAATGTCATATTGTGATCCACTCCAGCTTCGCCTGCAGAAATGTAAGCTTTGGTGCTGTTGTTCACTTTGATATACCAGTTAAATGCAAGTGATTTAAAGCTTCTTATGGCTGTTGGTGAAAAGGTTTTGCTCAGGTGGGACTGCTTGAAAAAGTTGGACATAACAAAATTACATTATCGTATGAAAAAATGGTGTACTTTGATCCTCATTGTTTAAGTTAATCATCATTTACCAAAAAATTTTAACTATGCTCAAACAACCATTCCACTTGGTGATCCCGTCTCTTGCAGAACTGTGTCGAAAACGAAAACTAGAGTACACATTTTACTCACCATGTAGGTTCTGCCAATGATGTCTTCTTCTGAGAATAAATATGGATGAAAATGTTCAACACCAAGCCTGTGGTGACAATGTCATCTCTCCCAAGAGGTTGTGGCATCGATATGATGTGTGACATTGCAAAGAGTTGGTGGACACACCATCTAATGAAGTGCAACATAGAATTTCTCCTGCTCCATTGCAAAACCTAATTGATGCAGCAGGGCTGCATTTAGGCTTTGTGGACCCCTGTCAGCATATTTAAAATAAAAAAAAATTAAAAAAAAAAACAGCTCTAGTATAGGCCTAGGTGGGGGCCTCTTAATTCCTCCTGCCTTCCTCCTGTGGTGCAGGCCTCTCCCTTTATGGTGGGGGACCCCCTTTGTGGTGTGGGGCCCCTAGGCTACATCCTAGGTAGCCCATGCTTTAATGCTGCCCTGTGCTGCAGATATTTGTAATGTAAATACAGTGTTCCAGGTTGTGCCATGATAATACATTCAAACTGTTCAATCAATAAGATATGGAGAAACAATGTGTATCAATAATGTTGTCTGATTGTATTACACGGGGACTTCTTTGAAAACAAACATACCATTTCTTGACTTGAATACCTGGAAGATGGTCTTAATGATAATTACTGGGAAAGGCCAGTGCTGCTTCCTTTGATGTAAGGTTGCGCACAACACCAGTCAGAGGCACATACTCTACAACTCGTACCTGCAGTATCGGATAGTATAAAGACATATTTGTGGAGAAATTCTCACTGGTTTCAAATTATAATTAAAGTTTAAGTTTCAAAACGCTCTAAAGAACGAACCACTGATTAGAATGAAGTCAAAATTGAACAGCGTATTATTGAAGAGGGGGAAACAACATGAACAGTGATTCTGCACTAGCAGCTCTGCAGAATTTCAGGACCCTCAAGGGTATGAAAAAAGGCTTGGACTGATGACTGTCATGGGTCTGGTGAATAAGATGAAAAAATTCGAAAATTCAGGTTCATTTGATGTGCAGTCTGGTAGAGGAAGGAAAAGATGTGATTCGGCGGTAGTTGAAGAAGTGGCCACAGCAGTTCAGGAGGCGTCGAGTGGTGGTGTGTAACCATGCAGTGTACGGAGAATTTCCCAAACACTGGACAGACCTGTGAGCACGGTACATAACATTCTACAAAACATCCTGAAATACTATCTGTACAAAATTTGCCATGTGCAGGAGTTTTTTCCCTCTGACCCGCCAGCAAGAGAAGTTGCTTTGGAATTTCTTGCTCGCAAGGAAGTGGACAATGATTGGCCGTGGAAAATTCTGTGGACAGACGAAGCCCATTTCCATCTGACGGGATATGTTTTACGATTTGTCATTTTTAGACGAAATTCTGATGCTTACAGCGCCATCTGTCGCTAAAATTTGGAACTATTTTTTTTTTTTTTTTGTTCATGTTCTTTCCCCCTTCTTCAATAATACGCCGTTCAATTTTGACGTCATTCTAATCAGTGGTTCATTTTTTAGAGCGTTTTGAAACTTTAATTATAATCACCCTGTACTAATATAAACTGCTTACGAGATTAACGCTGCGTCGAAATGCTCCTTCTTCTTCTTCTTGCCGACTTTTCGACCTGGGTTTATGCCGCCTTCTGAATCTGCTAGGAACAACCAGCCCCGCCAGTCTCTAGCAGATTCAGTAGGCTGCTAGTCCCCTGAGGACGACCTAAGCCCAGGTCAAAACGTCGGGACAAACAAGAAGGAGAAACATTTCGACGCTGCGTTAATCTCGTAAGCACTTTATATTAATGCCAAGATTATTTGTTATGGATGTAAAAGTTCAACAACAAAATGGCACTGTATTAATTGCATTGGATTTATCTGCCAATAAAAACAATAATCTGATTAGACACTATTAGTGAAATATAGAAAAATTAAATATATGTAGTCTACGCTAGCGAAGCCTCGGACAAAAAAATTGGTACGAAATATCATGATGCTGAATATTTTGAACTGCGTGAAAAAGGTAAATTTATTCCACATTATACGGGAATGCATTCAACCATAGCGTCTGATTTACCACTCTTACATGCTTGCCACATGATAAGGCATGTCGTATTGCCCCCTGCTTTTCTCTTCCCCGAGTACTTGTCGTGTAGAGATTGTGGCGTGGCAGCCAGGGGTAGATTCTCATCGTGGAAAGCACATCTCTAAGTAACCAAATGCTCACTTTTAGCCCCATACCCCTATTAGCTGGATGGGAATGAAAGAGTAAAAAATTTACTGCACCGTTTGTTCTATTGTTTTTATTGTATAAACAGCTATAATGTTTTGATTGTTAGCACTTGTAACTTAATTTTTTTTTCACTGAAAATTAATTTATTACACTTTCATGCACTACAGAAGATTTCTAAACTTTTTCCAGGACAGATCCAAATTTGCTTTTACTCTCCACTTGTAATTAAATTCCAAGCAATCCATAAAATTTAATTAATTAATCTTTTAGAATACTTTATACGATAAATTTTGTCAGTGCAAGGAGAAATTACCGATTAGCGGTGAAAAGCAAGATAATGAAGTAATACATATAACGAAATACTCTCAAATGTATTGCAGTGTATTTTTAATATATTATAAAATGGCGTTACACTGAGGAGCATATTTTCTTTCGAAATATTTACCATGTTGACTACATAGATTCCATAGAGACTAGGAGGCAGCATATAGAGTAACTCACATTATCTGAGATGGTTAGTAGACAGGCTGTGAGGAGGAGGTAGCTCTCTTTTGGAATTATTTGATATTTTCTGAATCCACCAAAAAAATTATAAATTACAAGCGACTCTTAAGCAAAGTGCGGCATTCTTTACTTTACGTAAATAATCTTTTAGCTCTTTTACATTTCAAAATTCAATGTCTTACGGCTGCACACTCCTTTCATTCTTATTTAGGATAAGCGTTGAATTAAATATTCATTCATAGTAAGGAATTAAAGAAAATGCGACATGAATCTAGTAGGTTTATCACATCGACAATAAATGCTACTGATATTAAGATTGATGCTTACTTTGGGGAATTCGTTTGGTTTGTGGTCAGAATTTATGCAAATGTTGCAGCACTTCGGCTCCTAATCTATCTACTAATCGTCTCAAATAATCCAAGTGTGCGTTAACTAGATATGTTTGCCAATCCTCTGTTATTCTACATTCTGTTACTCTCTTGTGTGTCTTGCTAGAAGGAAATTCACAACTCGTCAAACAATTCACACGTTTAAAAATAATAGTGTGGCCAGAGCCATGACTAATGGTGTTAACTGTTGCTGTGAATTCATCGGCACGTAACCGCTCGTCCCGTCCCATCAGCGCACCCGGGTGTTAAATTGTATTCCACGTGATGTCACTGTGGCTTCGACATAGTGTCACTTCGTCCCTGTAGTCGTCACGTCCTTTCATCACCGTGACAAGTGAAATGCAATGGCCGTCGTATGAGCAGGCATAAAGTCGAGTTTTGTTTGTGCACAAAATTTGAACGGAGACCAGTCAGATGGTAAAATTAATAATCCTCCCTTAGCGTAAATCGCTGATAATAATCAGAGCTATCGACATGACTTCAAACATCAGGAAAATAAAATTCCATTCCCTAATATATAAGCCAGATGTTGAAGGCTAATCGTCACGTTTGTAGAACGGTTATGCGGTACAGCGTGTGCTGTGCAGCAAAAGTTTGCTTTTTATAAAAAAAAATGTATATAAAATAGTACGCAATTTACGATATTTGTGAAATATGAAGTGTCAGGTGGTTCTAGAATGATCACACCAGTGAAAGGAAACTCCGAAGACAAACAAAGAAACCTTATAGAATTCTTGGAAATGATTTGTGTGATTTGACGGTAGTGCTATCACCAAACAGAAGCAGGATGGTATTGTACATTTTTGTAACCAGCTGGTTTTAAAAGCAAAATAATCACGCTACTCGCCGGACGGCTATTCAGATACTGCTGACACTGAATTCTTCAATTAACAGGTTTCTGTAGTACGGCCGCCAGTTGTTTTTTCGCCTTCTACCGTAGGATTATTATTAACATAACTTCTGAACTGATTTATGAGTTCAATCAAATAACAAGACCATTGATACAGTTTTCATCACAACTTTTTGTTTTGTCGAAATCTTCATAACAAAATAGGCATTAGCTTCGTCCAGAAAAACTAAAGCACATTACAAAAACTCATGCGGAAACACTCCTCAAACTTTGGCGAACAGAACTGCGGAACTCCTCCCTCTCACAATCTTGAGGGCTTAAATAGGCGCTAGAGAAACATCTAGAAACAACAAAGAGTGCCGCCATATGTTTCTCGAGCTTTAACGATCACACTGACAGTTAAAATCATATGAAAACAATGACCACTAGTTCAAAATCACTGATAATCCTTAGGAAACGCTTTAAATTGGAAATCAAAACTATTTGCAGGCATTGACAGCATCAAACACTCCAAATAAGTGAAATTCGGCCTCAAAACACCATGCGTAATACAAAATTTATAATTAGAAGCTTTCAATTAATATTTCAAACATTATACTACCTCTGATCATATTACACATTATTTACACAGTCTCCTTCTATAAATACAATATTCATTCAGATGAAAAAAATATACAAATTGATAAATAATCAGTTTTCATCTCTCTATACTTAATTCCTTCTATTATAATTCATAGAAGGATGGGTTTGCGTACTGTTACAAGATGATAATTCATAACTCAAATCTCGTATGCTAAAAATTAAATCAAGTGTCAATGCCTTGCCCTTTGTAATGGGAAACGTAAAAGCAAAGGTAATTTTATCGTATGTAGAAATGAGGCCATAATGTCAAAGGCTCTGCCTCACACTTCCTTTATGGCAGCAGTGCGGTGGAGTGACACGACAGCGCCAGTTGGATACGGAAATTTTCTCTCCTTAAGTTCGTATCCCAGACCCCACCGTACGGCCATCTACCTGCATGCCGTTGATTCTACGTCTTTCAA